>JBBPRX010000915.1:0-10860 GCA_038093195.1 Boletus fagicola | reverse complement strand
ATTTATAACTCCACCAATGCTAAGCGTAATTCCCATGCTGTTTTGAATTGATCATATCTCTCTGGCATGTGGACCAAATCACATGACCTAGGGGGCAATATTGTAGCTGAGAGTATGTACTATTTATAACTCCACCAATGCTAAGCGTAATTCCCATGCTGTTTGGTGGTGTGCTTCGCGCACCACATTCTGGGTTAGTATGGAAAGGGTTTTTGGAGTCACTGTATCTCTGGGTCAAACGAAAGATCCTGGGCGTTTTCAAGAGTATTTGAGCAGCCAAGGGTAGTAAGTTATCGGATCAAACAAGTGGTCTGGAGTCTTCTGCTCACACGGAAGTGTTGGCAGCTTTTACCTCAAAGAAAGGAGAGTACTCGAAGTTGGCAAAGGGTCCCGTACCTGCTAACACTGGGGCTGGAATTCGCAAGGTAAAAGTTGCAGATTTTTAATTTAGTTCTCTATCTCACTAGTTTCATTTTATAGTCTCGCCATTTGGTCACAGGGTCTTGCTCAGTGACAAAATCGACATGCTCATCTTTATCCACTGCAATATTTCATGTCAGCTCCGTCGGCATGGTTGTCTGCGGGATCAGTGTACATTGTGCAAATTTTAACAGACATTGTTCCTGATTTTTTCTTCTCTAGCAGGAGGGACAGCTCAAACAATCTAAGGCTCCGGTAGGGAAAACCTGGGCCAGCACTACACAGGCTATGAAGAATCGTGGTTGCTTTATCTCATCTCCGACAGAAAACGGCATTCCCATCAATGCTGCTTTGTCTTTTTTGGATGTCGACAAGCAAGTCCGCGCTTGGTTTCCACTCATTTTCAGCTACCTCGCCAAGAAACAGGCATCTACATCAAGCCGATCAACTGTTCCAGATTGGCGCCTTCTCACAAGCTGAGCAGGAATATTTGAGATCGTTGAGGTAGTGGAACCCAATGGATCCACCCTGAACAAAAATAAAAACCGATCTAAGGCAGGGGTTGCAGATAGCCACCTCTGGTTTGGTAAGTGATCACACCAACTCATTGCAATAACTGAAATATAATTGCGGTTCTTTTTTAGTCATGAGAAATAGTATTCCTGAGGATGTATACGAGTTATGGAACACACAGCCAGCTGTCATTGGCTCAGATTCTGAGATTGAGATGTTCGATTCGGACTCATTTTCTCCTGACACCAGCAACAAGCAGGCCGAAGAGATAGTTAGCATCAAGGACAGTGCTAGCAACTCAGAAGGTGGTGCTGATGCTGATATGAAGCTCTCGAGCTCCATGCTTGAGCTCAACCTGAATTTTGACGACAAACCTGGCCCAGGCATGACTGCATCCAAATCTAAGAACATGCTGCATGTCAAACGTGAACAGTCAATGCCACCTCGCCAACATGGTGAATAGCAGTGTAATCTACATCTCCTCAGTACACATGATCTGACATTTCGTCAACAGGGAAACAATCTCGCATGCTACAATCACCGTTGCAATCTCCACCTGCAACTAAGAAATTGAAAGATGGTAAAGTCCTTCAATTCCAAGTTATATCCATTCTAGTTCACCAAATATTTACCCCAGCCTCATCAAAGCCGATTCCTTTGTTCCTACAATCTGATAGCCCACTTCCCCTGTCGAGAACTCCTCAGAGTCCTCACCTTTCCTCTACCCCCCATGAGGTGGAGATGAGGCTGTTGAAATTAGGCAAGCACGCACGCAGCCGCAAGAACGGAGCGTGCTATGGCAATGCTCGATGCGCGTGGTTTACATTTGGGTTTACATTCCTCACTTTATTCTACAAGATGATATGTTCCGAATTGGCTCATATCCGTACTATACCATATGATACTTGCTGATTCTTTGTTCTCGCCTAGCAACCATTTTCGTATAAGTAGCAGATGATTCTCCCTGTCACCTCAGTCCGTTTGCCCGTAGCGCAACACGACTGAGGTGAGCTTCTCGACTTCATACATATATCACCAACATACTAATATACTGTACATAGCTCTTTGTATAGGTAAATATTCCCAGTCCGTTTGCCCGTAGCGCAACACAACTGAGCTCTTTGTATAGCCTCATGCACGCCCTATCAAGTGTCTATTTCTATCAGGTTATGAGCCCTGATTCCTCAATATGACGATGACACTTCCACTCACCCTTGATATCCTGCCCAGCAATGTCCCAAAGCTTGATGTTAGCGGATCGAATTGGGCCATCTTTGCCTTTCATTTTCAGATGGCCATCAATGCGAAGGATATATGGGAGCATTTTGAAGACAAGGCCCCTATGCCGACCCTATCAACCCCTGCTACAGCTGAAGAGACCACTGCTATGAAACAGTGGCAGAAGAATGAGAAGACAGCGAAGAATCTGCTTACCCAGCAGATACCTGACTCAACTGCTCTATGCATTCGCTCATTGAAGACTGCAGCTGAGATGTGGAAGGAGGTTAGCAAGGAGTACACGGAGAAAGGAGCATATGCCCAAACTGACCTATGCACCGAGTTCCTCAAGTCAAGGCTACCAAAAGGTGGTGATGTATGCCAATTCCTTGATGGCCTGTGAATGAAGCGAGAGGAATTGTCAGCAGTAGGAGTTGACATTGACCAAAAGGACTACTAGTCAATAATCATTAAATCCCTCCCGAACTCACTTGCCAACTTCGCGTCCATCCATTTGGCAACGGCACAGCTATACAGCACCACAAAGTCGATCTCACCTGATATCCTCATCAGCATTATTGCTGAGGAGGCTGACCGTCAGAAAGCTCGGTACTCTATGAAATCAGGCAGCAGAGAGATGAAGGAAAAGGATGTTGCACTAGCACTCACCACTGGAACTGCGCAACGAGGTCGAGATCGAGGTCGAGGACCACCTGGACGAGGTGGCCGCATGGGTCAGAGACCATGCACCTGCTGGATCTGCGGATTGGATAAACACCTATCGCCACACCACAATCAGAAGAACAAAAACAAAGGAACATCACTTACCGAGAAAGATGCAGCAAATGTCGCTACCAACTCTGACTCTGAGGATGGAGTATTTGGTGTCTTCGAAATGGATAGCAAAGAAGACAATGTACCGGGTTTACTATCTGTTGAATCGTCTGATGATGAAATGGACAGCCCGAGTTGTGGTGATATCGACACAGACGATTGGTTTTCATTGGCCGAAGAAGATGACCTATCAGAAGATGAGGTCATATGTAATGAAATGGCAACAAAAGATGCTTACCAAGATGAAGCTGAGGCATCCATGGACATTGGTGACAGACCATACATCCCCCGGCAAATGGAGCTATATGACTCTGGGACTACACATCACATCTCCCCATACCGTGATCAGTTCGAAAATATATGAGAAATACCACTGAAATCACTCACTGCCGCGAATCAGCAGCCCTTTCATGCCACCGGAGTTGGTGACTTGATAATTGAGGTACCAAACGGTTATGACGTATCGCGATTGCATCTCACCGAAGTTCTATTCTCACCCAAGGTGGGCTACACGCTGGTGTCCATTGGACGTCTTGATGAGATAGAACTCTCAACAACTTTTGCAGACGGTTTCTGCATGATTAGAGGGTCCAATGGAGAAACGATTGGGCAGATCCCACGTACCTCAAAAGGACTATACCACGTCATTCATGAAGATGACTCTGTGCACACTGCCACAGAAACTGTCACAGTTATGGAACTACACCAATGTTTCGGTCACATTGCACCGTCTGTTGCATGATGCCTAGCTGAAAGTGGCCTTGCTAGTGGCCTGAAGTTTGATGAAACAAAGGACAATGGTACCTTTTGTGAATCCTGCATGTATGTGAAGGCAACAAGGAGGCCCATTGCCAAGGAGCGGCAGGGGGAGCACGCCCATGCCATTGGTGACCTAGTCTGGTCAGACGTGTGGGGACCAGCGCCAATCGCTACCCTGCGAGGGAAGTGGTACTATGTCAGTTTCACAAATGACCACAGCCGACTCACCTACCTGTATACACTTCGCCAGAAAAGCGAAACATTCGGGGCGTACTGTGCATTTGAGGCCTGGCTGGACCAACAGTTAGCAGCCAAAATTAAACTGCTACATTCAGATCAAGGCAGCGAATACCAAGGAAAAGAATTCATACTTTACCTTGAGCAGCAAGGCACTTTGCAGCGTTTTACAGCACCTGACACCCCTCAGCACAATGGCATCGCTGAGCAACTGAATCACACTGTCCTGGAGCGGGTGCGAGTGCTACTCCATGCGAGCAGCTTACCGAAATTTCTGTGGGGCAAAGCAGCATGGCATGTTATCTGACTGAAGAACAGGACACCTACCAAAGTTTTGGATGGGAAGACCCCATACGAGGTGGCTTTTGGTTGCAAACCGGACCTGTCAAAAGTGCGTGAGTGGAGATCCAAGGTTTTCGTCTGAACACAGGCAAGCAACAAGCTAGCCTGGCGAGCGGATCGTGTCAGATGGATGGGAATTGATGACCAAACCGAAAATGCTTACCACATATACTGGCTGACAAAGCACACCGTCACCGTTGAGCGCAACATTTATTGGGATACAACACAGCGTGTCATCGAGGGGGAGGAAGAACCTGGTATTGCGATAAGCAACGCTATGCTGACAAGCAATGCCACACCAGCTTATGTCACGAAGTCACCAGGAACCTCTTCCTCAGGTACCCCAGCGCCACTGTCCCACACCTCAGTGCCACCGCCTCATGTCACATCACCCTTATCTCACACCACTGCCCCTAACAAGCCAGTGATTATCCCTCCATCATGCCCGAAACGAACACGCCAGCCGAGTCAGCAGGTACGTGACATACTCGCTGGTCACAGCGCTGATGCAGCACCACCACGTGGCATCCAACTGCCCACCGCTATCACAGAAACGACCGAGCCTGCTAACTCCCCTAGCATGCTTGAGGGGGAGCATGCAGCCGACGAGGCCAAAATCGTCACAGTCAATTATGACGACGAGGTGGAGCTTACCCTGGCCCTGAATGAAGCCACAGCCGAGGCCGAAGCCCTCGAACCAACCACCATTGCTGATGCAAAACAGCGCTCGGATTGGCCCCAATGGGAGCAGGGCGTGCAAGAAGAACTTGCCACTCTCCAGAAAGCAGGCACCTAGGAACTAGTTGATCCCCCTCCCAGCGCCAACATTGTAGGCTCAAAATGGGTTTTTTGAGTGAAGAAAGATGCTGCTGGTAATATCGTATAATACAAGGCACGCCTCGTTGTGCAGGGATTTTCACAGGTACCTGGAGTCGACTATTTCGACACATACAGTATGCCCCCGTTGCCAAGCTCGCCTCAATTCGAACGGTACTTGCACTCGCAGCATGCCACAACATGGAACTTCACCAAGTCGACATCAAGGGTGCATATCTAAATGGGGAACTCACCGCTAATGAACGCATCTACATGCGCCAACCCCCGGGATATGCTGATCCTGCCCATCCGCACAAGGTTTGCTGCTTGTGCAAAACACTTTACAGATTAAAGCAAAGTGGCCGGCATTGGTATCAGAAGCTAGTTGAAATCTTAGTCACACACATGGGATTCAAGCAGTGCCAGGTTGATCAAGCTGTTTTCGTAAAACGCTCCGAAAAATCCCTTGTCATCATTGTCGTCCATGTTGACAACTGTACCATCACCGCTACCCGACTTGCTCTCATTGTCGCTGTCAAAGCCGAATTAAGCAAGCATGTTGAAGTCACAGACTTAGGCGAATTACACTGGCTGCTTGGCATCAAAGTCACACACAATAGGGACGAGCGAACTCTCTCTTTCTCGCAAAGGTCATATCTAGATTCCATCATTCGACACTTCAATTTCAATGAACTGAAGCCCATTTCGTCACCCATGGAGCCACAAATCAAACTCCACAGCAACCAATCCCCTTCAACCAGCACTGAATATGCGCAAATGTGCCACATTCCATATCATGAAGCAGTCGGTTCGCTGATGTACGCTGCACTTGGCACATGCCCAGACATCTCATATGCTGTCGCAACAGTCTCGTGCTTTTCAAGCAACCCAGGAATGCCTCATTGGGAGGCCGTTCAACGAGTTTACAGGTACCTGATTGGTACAAAAGACTTACGACTCACATACAGAGAAGCTGAAAAGGAGCTGACTGGATACACAGATGCAGATGAGAGCATGGCTGAAGATCGAAAAGCCATTTCAGGCTATGCCTTCCTTATCAATGGCAGCACCGTTTCGTGGAGTTCGAAGAAACAGGAGATCGTCTCACTCTCCACCACCGAGAGTGAATATGTCGCCGCTACTCACGCCACAAAGGAAGCCCTTTGGCTTCACTCGCTCCTCAATGAAATATCCTTACCCTTCACAGCCCCGCTTACTCTCTTTTCGGACAATCAGTCAGTGATCGCGCTCGCGAAAGACCACCAATACCATGCTCGGACCAAACACATTGACATCCATTTTCATTTTACTCAGTGGGTCATTGATGACAACAAACTTCGACTCATTTTCTGCCCTACTGCTGATATGGTTGCTATTGGAATTGTGGTTATCCACTAAGTCCGATTATAGTTTTTCTATATCCATTTCTTTATCCTTCACAATTCCTTTTATTCTCACTATTCATATTCTTTCGCTATTGAGGATTAACCATATGTCTATTGACATATTCTAGGTCCTTTGATGTGTTTATGTCACATGGCAGGTCCTGTGACACGTTTGTGATCACATGACACAACCGCTCTGGTCTAGACTGTTGTTCTAGGACCTTTATGACCTGGATGTCATACCCTTCACCCTGATACGTTCTAGACTCATGTTCTAGACTATCACATGACTATCACGTCATATCCTGTAATCAGGAACCAGGGTATCTTACCCAGGGTATAGGGCTTATCTATGATGTCATACCCTTATCTTCAGGGTACAGGGTTTAACTCCTCATGGACTTATACGATAGCTTTATCGTCCAATAGTGTTACAACCCATAGACCAGGGTTCAGGGTATTGCCTGTTTAGGCTTTGTCTTCCTCGTACAGATGAGACACTTACTATACTCATCAGATACAGCTTGGTCTGTGCACCATGTACGAGACATATATATGGTGGGCCTTACTGTCCACTTTCTTTAGTGTTTATGAAGCATTTATGTTAAGGTTGCTACTGGTGGTAGAACCTTGACAAGTGACTCGAGTGCGTAGACTCGACTGTGGGTCACAAACCAGGTGCTAGCCTGACTCATAAGGCTAGTCAATATCTGTGGAGGCAAAAGGAAGACGGGATGTCCTCAGGGGTGAACAGTGGGAGTAGTCCAGGTTGGACTACGACTGCTGAGGGGTGACCGGGAAGTCCTTCCTTGGGGTCAATAGGCCCAAGGGGTGTCGACAAGGCAGGGGTGGTCAACAGTTGACCAGACGGTGGGCGAGGTAAGAGGCGCCGACTCTATGAGAACTCGACAGGTGGGATAGCCTGAAGGTGGTGGTCTGCCTCTAGTAGGCTGCCGGAGATGGTCGTCCTCTGACAATGAAGGAGATGGTCCAGAACCTAACCCTGGATAGGGCTCTACTGGATGAAGGGGGCTGAATGAGAGGGGCTTGAGCTGGGGGCAAGGTTAATCCCAGCAAGGGGTCGACGATGATGTCTGGGGATGGCCCAGAGAGGAGGAGGGTTGGCGAAGGCAATGAGAGCGATGAGCGCTGAAGGGGTACAAGCGGGAGGAGATCGCAGGGAGCTTGAGCCTCAAAGGCTGAAGGCTGACTTACTATCCTTAGTAGAGTCTTGGACTAGCACGAGGGCTTGTGCAGTCAAGAGTATGCAGGAATGAGTAGGTTCAAGTTAGAGAAGCGTTACAGCTGAGTTCTAACTTATATACTAAACGAGAGTGGTTTAGGGCAGGTTGCCCGAATATGGTAAGAGTCTTTAGGGCAGGTAAAGATGCCCGGAATAGGAAAGACAAGGCAATGTCTTGTAGGATCATCTCGGATGGAGATGAAGAGGGATCAAACCGGAAGAGAGGCTGTGATCGGGTGAACCAGGATCAGAAGGGCTGTGGGGACAGCCTTCAGGGAGAGTAGGATCAGAGGGCTCTGCTCTCAGGTGAATCAGGATCAAGAAGGCGGTGGGATAGCCTTCAGGAAGGATATGATCATCTAGGCGATGACTCAGAAGGATTAGGATCAATGAGGCTGTGGGTACAGCATCAAGGGAGGCTGTGGGTACAGCATCAAGGGAGGCTGTGGGGGGACAGCACTCGGGTGAGGTCGGGGATCCAAGGAGGGAGTCCGGATGGACGACTATTGGGGGTAGTCATCGGGGAGGGAGTCCTGGACAGGGATCGTGGAGAGGGTTCCAGGGAGGGTCCAAGGGAAGACTACTGGAGTAGTCATCTAGGAGGGAACCACGGGGGAATAATGGTAGGTCTTCCAGAGTAGCGTCAAGAGGTGATGGTTCTCCGTCGGGGATCGGGATTCAGGAAAGGGAGGTGAAGGGGAGCCGCTTTAGGAAAAAGCGTACCCAATCGTAACAATTTATTGCTCCTTTTTCAGTCCTCTTCTATAAGGACTTCCATAACTCGATCATAGTCTTCTACTAGGCTTTCCTCATACACTTCTAGTCCTCGTCACTCCTCTCTAGTGACTTGCACTATCTAGTCCCTCCTTGGACTACTCCGTCTACTCATCATATGTACCTCAACTCTTGTTATTGGTGTAAGAACCCCTACACCATTTCCTCCTTGCTGTTCACCTCTGTCGCGGTACTTCTATTCAGATTACCAGAAACTCTTGTCCAGTTTCAATATCACAGCATACCATTAGGAACAATATTTCTAACCATGATGGTTCTGTAGCTCGCATGAATCACGGGAGTATGCTACTCGAACATACTACAAGCTGCTTCAGCTCGTACCAAACTTGAAGACAATTGTCGATGACCCAGGTAGAAGTGAGGAGGTCACAAATATCTGTGCTAAGGTAAATTTACGGTGAATATATGCGCATATACTAACGTTTTGATGGTTTTCCAGATAAACAGTGACATCAGGGGTACACGTTCGAGTGATGCAACTTGCCTCAAGCCATACATCTCTCGTTACTGTCTACCTAAGCCAGATGATCCCACATCGCTCATGCCTCCAGTGATTATTACAAAGACGAAGGCCAAGATGGGTTTAAATCACCCCATCCTTGCTCGATGGCTTTGCCCAGTCGATCAGCTCCAGAGATTCAATGAAAACCCAGAAAAGTACTATGTATTTAAAACGTAGTTCATTTCTAATTCCAAATCTTTGCAACAGGGCATGCAAAGATCTTGCCTCTGGTGAGATACCCATGGAAGTCGAGGATTTTCCAGCGCTTGCCTTGAGTGGAGCAATGCCTGGACAGCGGTACGATCCAGACAATGTGCTGTCTGGACTTTTTAAAAGTTATTTTCTTGTCCGAGTAAGTCCAGTTTAGTATCTGTGGTTTGACTGATCAACTATGTGCATTTTGTCAGGTCGCACGTCACATCTTTTTAGGTCCTTCCTTTGCCATAGACCCTCCCGATAGAAAGAACCGCTCATGCAATGCCATTTTGAATGACGTGACAACAATTGAACCCAAACACATTGTGTACATATGCATTCAAGTAAGTACCGACTGGCATTCCCCTCTTGGTCATTTTATTACAACTTACATGAATCTCGCAGGCACATTTTGCAATCTCCTCAAAGGAGCAATGGAACGAAATGGACAGGGATCTCAGTATCGAAACTATGGTATTCTTATTCTGAATTTCCATATTCCATAACCATAGTTATCTAATTATTCTGCTATTCATATTCTTTGGGTTCTAGACTTACTTTACTTCATACGAGTCTAGATCATGATGTCATACCCTTGACCCTTACGGTCTAGACACTACGTCATACCCTTTATCCAGGGTATAGGGTATTACTATACATAGTACATTGTACAATAGTTTATCATCCAATAGCCCTTCAGGGTACAAGGGCATTACCTAGTTAGTGTTAGACGTCTGTGCACCTTTCTGTATCATATATACAGTAAAGAGTCATTCCTATACTCCAATACGATAGGTGTTACAATTGGTGAAACCACCCCCGGTTTTTCCTTTCCTCTGACTACCCAGGAGACCATCGCCAATGACCACCCCAGTTGGACCATCAAGGATGACATCCTCTTGGAACTAGAAGAGTTCACCATACCAGACTTTGTCTGGAATGACCTCTTCAAAGACACTGCTTCCCTCTTCCCAGATGGCAGTTCCACTGCCCTCTGATCCTATCTGTTCCAATTCTCTCCACAGACACTGCCTCCTCAGTCACATTCTCTCACACGTGACCTCGTGTTCCTTTCTCCCCTCATGTCTCATGTCTTGTGTCGTGATGCGTCTTCACGCATCACATGCTTTGTGTCATGACATGTCCCTATGCATCTTGACCTACCCTTATCCCCTATTTCCTTATTTAGCTGGACCGGCCCTAAACCACTCTACAACTTCATTGGTAATTATGTCTTCGGCATGATACACTGTGGCTGAATGATTTCAACAGAAAATTCTGGCAGCATTTTAAGACTGTTTCTTTACCATATGATCCTAAACCAAGTTTTTCCTTCAAAATGTATCTACCATCAACATGCACTACCTCCATGCTCAGCATGTTCAGTTTTCCAGCATACAACTTGAGTTTTGAAATCTGAAATTGGGCCTCCTGCAAATTGCAAGTGTGGTCTGAAAGCCTGAGCCTCTGAGGGTCAACCTGTGGTAAGTAGTTCTTTCTGAATCTTCTTATCAAGTTCAACCGTCACTGCAATATTGCACCACCACCACCACCACCACCACCACCACCACCACCACCACTCTGCCCTTTCCAGCCTGGAC
>JBBPRX010000914.1:0-10870 GCA_038093195.1 Boletus fagicola | reverse complement strand
TATTTATATGTGTATGTTTGTTTGTATGACCAAACAATGCCAAATATCACTTGATTTCACTAACATTCCATCCACCATGGCAAAAGTGAAAAAACTGTTGCAATGGTGTTGTCACTTTAAAATGAGTGTATCTACACAGCCACTGGGCCAAATCACATGACCCAGAGATCGATTTGTAGCTGAGGGTATGTACAGCATTCCGTCCCACCAAGGCTAAGCGAGACTCCCACGGTGTTTGGTGGTGCGCAAAGCACACCACAATTAGGGTTAGCATTGCAATGGTTTTTGGAGTCACTGTATATCTTGTGTTCTCGCAAGTGTTGGAGAACCTTCTGAGTTCATTCTTCATGGATTAGGAGGTCATCCATATAAATGATCAACAATCCCTCTGCCATATAGTCTCCAAAGAGATCATCCACAAATGCTTGGAATATAGCAGGGGAGTTGCACATTCCAAAGAACATTACAGCAGGTTCAAAGAGGTCATAGGGGGTGATGAAAGCGGCTTTCCAGCAGTCCTTGGGTTTGATCAAGATGTTGTTGTATCCCCATCATACATCAAATTTGGTGAAGATGGAAGATCCCTTCAATTTATCGATGAGGTCGGAGATGAGGGGAAGGGGATATGCATTCTTGATCGGGTGGGAGTTGAGGTAGCAGTAGTCTTGGCAGGGGCGAAGCTGCTTTCCATCTTTCTTCTGGACAAAGAAGAATGGGAAGACTTGGGGAGACTTGGAGGGGATGATCTTGCCCATTTTGAGATGTTCGTCAATGAACTCCTTGCAAGCGACTTGTTCTGCAGGATTCAATGGATAACTCTTGGCTTGTTTAGGAATGAACAAGTCCTTGAGTTTGATAGCATGGTCATAAGGCTGCGAAGGAGGTAATTTGGTGATGTCTTCCTTGTCAAAGACATCAGCAAACACCTGAAAAGCTGTAGGGAGAGAAACTGCTGTTTTCTCTGTCTGTTGGGTGATAACTGTTGATGACCTCAAATCTAATAAAGACTTGGGCCACCTCACACAAGAGACTTGCTTATAGAGTAAAGATAAGTTGAGGGAAACCCTACAGGAACTTGACTGAAGTTCTTGGGGCATTGACATTCGACTATTTATACTGTTACAGGTGTTTGTATGTATTATGTAATGTCACGTGATATGGAAGTGAAATCTGAAGTAGAAGTCACATGACTTAAATAAGATAAGATGAAAAAGATAGGGGTTAAATCATGATCGTAACACTACCCCCCTCCTATGGCTCGCATTCCAGGCAAGATCAGATAGGTGGTGCATCCGTATAGTTTCCGTAAGGGTTAAATAATGTTGTGAAGTCCATTTGTGTCATTTGTAGATGTTGGGGTGCCGCCGGGTTGTTGATGTAGAACTCTCGTACTGCCTCCTTTGCATTAGCAAGATGTCCCTCAATTTCCCATGTGCAACCCTCTTCTTCGCCTTGCCAGTGAACCAGAAATTCTAATTTGCGACCCTTCAATTGGGAAGCAATGATATAATCTACTTCGAACTTCTCGTGTCCTTCATTGGTAACCAGTACCGGTCCGGGTTTGTATGTAACTTGGCCCAGGAGGCATTCTTTATAAGGTTTAACTTGTGAGATATTAACCACTTGATGTATTTTCATGTGGCGTGGGAGTTTAAGCTTTACAGCATTCATTCCCACCATCTCTAATACTTTATAGGGGCCCAGCCACTGTTCCATAAGTTTTCATGTTTGGCGAGTTTCTCGCAAGTTGAGGTTTTCCATTGATAACCAAACTTGGTCAGCTTCTTTATAAATAGGAGCCTCACTCCTCTTTTTGTCCGCTTGAGCCTTCATATGGCTTTGGGTATTTTCCATATTTTCTTTTATGTCTGTGAGAGTTTTTGTAAAGTCCTTGGTGAATTCCATCGCAGACGGTGCCTTTACATTAGATAGAGGTTTGATTCCCATGCATGGTACGTATGAGTGTGTGACTTCAAAGGGTGACTTCTTAGTCGTGGAATGAACCTTATTATTATATGAAAATTGTGCCAGCGCTAACCATTCAGACCATTTGTTCGGTTTTTCAGCTGTGAATAGCCATAAGAACTGTTGAAGGTCTTGGTTGACTTGCTCTGTTTGGCCATCCATTTATGGATGGAAAGCCGTGGAGATATGGAGTTCGATCTTTAGCATCTTGCCGAGATCCTTCATGAGTTGTGCCGAGAATTGTGGTCCTCAGTCTGAAATGATTGATTGGGGGAGGCCATGAACCTTCCATACATGATCCTGATATAATTTAGCAGTTCCCAATGCCATTATTGTTTTGGTTGTGGGAATGAAGCAAGCTTCTTTAGAAAATCTGTCTACTATGATGAGGATGCTATCGTAGCCACTCAAGTCAGGTAAGTCTGTAATAAAGTCCACAGAGATGTCCTACCAGGGTCCTGCTGGAATCGGATTAGGCTTTAGTTTTCTAGCTGGTGGAACATTTGTCAGCTTCATCTGAGCGCATCTCTTGCAACGGGAACAATAGTCCTTTATTTAGGCACGAGAACCCTCCCAGGTGTAGTAGCGTGAAACTAACTCTAAAGTCTTCTCTGCGCCACCATGACCTGCCAGCGTGGAGTCGTGGTAAAGTTGGATAATATCCTGACAGAGATGTTGCTCCTCAGGCACATAGATTTTTCCATTGGTCTTACAAAGACCGTCTTCTTCTCTTTCCCATCCCACCATTGTGGACTCTTTTAATTTAGACTGTGCATTCCTGACACGTTCTAGGATCTTCTCTTCTTCTTCATGTATGAATGAAACCTCATTGATTCGGCTAATATGCTCTGCTGGGATCATTGTGACTCCTTTGTTGTCATCTTCGATCCCTACAGTGTGGTCTTCTCATCTAGAGAGAGCATCGGCTTTTCCCATGGATGTTCCTGGTTTCTTAATAAGTTCGTAATTGAACTGTGAGAGGTATTGCACCCATCTCGCTTGTTGGCGGTTCAAATCTTGTAACTTCATGAAGTATTGGAGGTTTGTGTGATCCGTCCAAATTTCAAAAGTTTTGTCAGCACCTTCTAGGTAATGACGCCATTGTTCTAGTCCATGTATTATGGCCAGCATTTCTTTGTCCGCAATAGGGTAGTTACGTTGCTCCGGGGTCATTGAATGTGATAAGAATGCCACCGGATGCCATTTCCCTTCTTTCTCCATAGATAGTATGGCTCCTGTAGTGAAATCTGAGGCATCACATTCCAAGCGATATTGGGCGTGATCCTCAGGATAAGCTAAAATAGGAGCTGTCATAAATGCTTCCTTCAGCATTTCAAATGCATTTTGTTCTTTTTCTGACCATTGCCAAGTGTGGTCCTTTTTCATAAGATCATTTAATGGTCTAGCCATAATCGAAAAGTCCTTGATGAAGTGACGATAGAAGTGCACCAAACCTAAAAAGCTTCTTACTCCTTTTATGTTCGTGGGAGTGGGCCATTCTTTGATAGCTGAAACTTTTGATGGTTCCATTTCAATTCCTTGTTCAGATACAATCATTCCAAGGAAATCGATTTTCTTGGTTCAGAACATGCATTTTTCAGGTTTGATGAATAGGTCGTGTTTTCATAATCAACGTAGTACCTCAAGTACTATTTGATCATGTTCTTCTTGGTTGTCATTTTTGGTAAAAACCAAGATATCGTCGATGTAGATAATAATGACTGCCTGCATATCAGCAAAAATGTCATTCATCATAGCTTGGAAAGTGGCAGGGGAATTGGTCTGTCTGAAGTACATGACTAACGGTTCAAAGCTTCCTCTGTGACATATGAAAGCTCCCTTCCATTTGTCTCCTTCTTTGATTCATATGTTGTTATACCCCCACCATAAGTCCATTTTTGTGAATAGTTTCAACCCTTTCAATCGATCAACCAATTTTGAGATTAAGGGGAGCAGATAATTATTTTTGATGGTCCATTCGTTAAGATAACGGTAATCCTGTACCATTCTCTTTTTGCCATCTTTCTTAGGAATAAAGAAGACTCGTGACGTTTGAGGGGATTTTGATGGTCTAATATATTCCTTTCGTAATTGTTCGTCAATGAAGTCTGATACCTCCTTTTGTTCTTCTGTGGACATACATAGCATAAAGTTTTCCCTTTCAGGGTTTGAATCCTTCCTTCATCTCTGTAGCATGGTCCCATGGTTTTCGTTCTGGCATATGTTCTGAGTGCTTCTTTGAAAACACATCAAGGAATTTGTGGAATTCTTTTGGTACCATTTCTTCTACAGTCTTTTCTGCAACCAGGGTGCTCTGCTGCTGCTCAGATGTTGCTTTTCATAACCATTTGTAGATGTATGACATGTCATTCATTTCCTTTTCTTCTAAGGTCCTGATGAATACTGGTCGGTCCGATAACATATAACACGTGTGTGGGCAGCGTGTTAGAGTGACTGATCCTTTTTGCCAGTCTATCTCCGGATTGTGCTTTGATTGCCAGGTGTATCCCAAGATCATCGGGTTCTTGCCTAAATCTGTGACTTCTGCTACTAACTTTTCACAGTGTCCTTGGTAATCAATGATTATTTCAGCAGTGTGGGTAATGTTTCCTGCCGAGTTCTTGGTTCCATCCACGTTAAAGACGGGTATGGGTCGTTCTAGCTTTGTAAGCGTAATTTTGTTTGTCTTTGCCTATGTGGCATCAACGAATATTTCGTTAGCACTGCTGTCTAGTAGTGCCTTCGTTTCTTTCATGTTGTACTTAGTTGTAGCCGAAGCTACCTTGACATCCAAGTTGATCTCCTTGCATTGGGTGACGGTATGTAGGCAGATCCTTTCCGGGGTTTCATAAATACTTGTATCTACTGGTTCAATGTCTAAATTTTTTGTATTTTTCTTGACCAAATTAAGCCTGCATTTCCCTGCAGCAAGCTCCGTGATTGGAGACCTGGTCTGGGTTGAGAAAATGAATTGTACATATGTAATGTCCTATCCTGGGTGTTGAAGAACTCTTCTTCTTCTTCACCATATTCTACATAATCAGAAAGTACAGAAAAACTATTTTTTTGTATTTTATCTATTTTCTTTTTGTCCATACCTGTGCGAACACCCGGTTCGTTCACATGGTTTACTCTTTTCCTGATTCATTGCTAATAAGTCTGCAAAGTCCGCCTTTGCAGCTTCAAAGTCCATGGCAGCAATGGTCTTCATTCTGCCATCCTCCTTTCCTTTTCCATTTGATGCCTTTTGAGCATCCTCTGATCCGCACGATCATATGCATCAATCCTTGCTTTTGTTGCCCATTCATGAGCAACCCTTTCGATGCCCTCCCCAAAGGAAGTGGCATTCTGTACATTCTTTTCGGGGTTTAGTACAATCCTGAACAAGATGTGGGCCTTGGCAGTTAAAGCACTGCCCTTTGCTGGTATGTACGGCGTCGACGTCCATTGGCTCTCCTTGGCCGCTGAACATTTTTGCTCCTGAAGAGCTTCCTTGTACATTGGACCCTTGTGTCCACATGCGGGTTTGTGACATTCTTGAGGTGAAAGCCTCTTTGAGATTTCCAACCCTTTTGATCTCCAACATATAGTCTTTGACCTTGGTTTGCCTTTTTCCTTCTAAGTAAATCTGTTGAATTACATCTCTCCTGATGCTCTTCTCCAGAAAGAAGACCCCCATGTGGTCTCCTGGTTCCGCATTAATGTATTCTGCGTACCACCGTGTGAGGTATGCTTCTGTCCTTTCTTTAGGACCTTGGTAGAGTTTGGACAAATTGTCCATAGCCGTGTCCTTGGCATTACCCAGCTTGAACCTTTCGTCCATGATTTTTTGTAGTTGTGACCTTGTGGGCCACCCATGTTGAGACCCTTCTAGGTATATCTTTAATTGGTTTCAGGCCCATTTACTAGCCCATTGTCATCCTTTCCATCTTTTGATCCAATTCTTGAAAGAACCACAATCATTCTCTTTTCGTCATCGTCAAATGATTCTTGGTTGGCTCCCAAGTACATAGCCATTCTAATCCACCAAATTTCATAAAACTTGTATGATCTGTCGAACCAACCAGGATCTGGGACCATCTCGCCTTTTTTGCTAACTTTTACATCAGCCCTTGGTGTGCTTGCTGTGGCAAATGTGGCGATTTGTTGTGCCATTATGGCGAGTTGTGCCTGCATGTCGGTGATCATTTGGTCCCGTGGGTCCATTGGTGGTAGAGGTGGAAGGGGTAGGGTGGAAAAGGTTGGTGATGCGTTGGGACTTCCTTGTGGGCTCGGGATTGAGAAGTCTGATTCATTTCCTCTTGGATCCCACAGGTTGGGCTATTTCTTCCCACGTATAAGGGTCAATTTGTACTTGTTTTGGAAGCTCGTAAATTGCTTCCGCTTCATATAGGTGTATGGATTTTTCACTGGCTGTGAAGCCCACTCATAGAAATTCGAGGAATGGTTCAGTTAATTCCTCTGGTTCAACCTTGATGTTGAAAGCGTCATTGGAATCATAATTGAACTGTGGTAGTTCGAAAGGGGTATCTTCCTTCTTGACTTGGAAGGAGAGATCTTTGTGATCCAGGAGAATCCTGTCTTGAGGCAAGCACATTGAAAACATCCAAAAGAAAAGAAAAATCCAAAGGTGAGGACAAACTCACTCCAGCCGATGGTGAGAATCAGGCCAATAGCCTTCCTGACTTCTCCATAGAAAGTGGTAATGTCACTTTGCTTGGGTGGGCACAGAACACTCTTGCACCACAAGACAAAGTGAAGTAAACATAAAATAAATGAGCCACATGAGGACTCACGATAAATCACAAAAGAAGTAAAAAGGGGTTTTTGCAGTGGTGTTTAAACCAATTAAGACCGCTTGAGGTCACTGCTGTGCCACCCTAGATAGCTAAGCACCTTCTGTCTCAGCATAGAAATGGACTACGTAAAACGAAATAGGGTGTCCAAATGGACGAGGAAAGTGAAGTGATAGAAAGTGCTCATTATGCCTCAAGTCCGGCAGTTCCCTTTAATGCTAGGGGCTGCATATGCAAACAATGGTTATGAAGTAAGGTGTGAAGTGACAGAAGTTGTAAAGTCAAGTTCTAATGTTGACAACCTCAAATCTAACAAAGACTTGGGCCATCTCACACAAGAGACTTGCTTATAGAGTAAAGATGAGTTGAGGGAAACCCAACAAGAACTTGACTGAAGTTCTTGGGGCATTGACATTCAACTATTTATACTGTTACAGGTGTTTGTACATATTATGATACTGGTCCATGCATATCTATGATGTCATGCTTCGTGTATGATAAGAGAATGTTCTAGAAGGTACAGTAATTAAATAAGTGACACTAGAATGTTCTAGGTCACGGAGATTAAAAACATGAGGTGAACATGTCTTTAGGTTCTAGACCTATTATGTAATGTCACATGATATGGAAGTGAAATCTGAAGTAGAAGTCACGTGACTTAAATAAGATAAGATGAAAAAGATAGGGGTTAAATCATGATCATAACAATAACCATGGACATCGTTGTCCATCGTACCACAAACTCTGTACGTTGCCAGTTGAGTTGAAAAACCCAGCCCGTTGGATAGGTGTCCATTGATGAAATGCATTGTAGAGCTCTCTCTGGGTATGCTCTTCTTCATCATGGCCAAAATACTGTAGGAGGTATCATTGCTGGAGTGCTTCCAGTTTGAAGCCACTTGGCTGCTTGTATTTGGAAGGGGTTATTGTAACCTGACCTTCCATCCAGTTGATGTCTGGATTCAGGGCCCTGAGCCAGGGCAGCCCTAGAATCACGTCGTCGTTGCCACAGTTGAGGATAAAGAGGTCCTGCCACTCTTTCACTCCTCTGTAGTCAAGCACCACATTGGTCTTGAAATTGATGGTCCCTGACTGATTGGGCGACCTGTCGACGTTCCACACTTTGAGGGGCGTGTCCATCTTGAAGATTGGTAGCTTCAAGCATCGTATCATGCTAAGGCTGATAAAATAGCCAGTAGCTCCACTGTCAATCAAAGCATTAGTGCCAACAATTTTACCATCCTGTCTCCAGATTGAAAGAGGAATCCGAATAGAATTACTCTTTGATCCAGAAATAAATACAGGGGCAATCGTGACGGAAGGAGACAATGTTGGTCCGTCCCTTCCCTTTAAAAATGCGAAGCGGAGGGCGCACCTGTGCCAATGGAAATCCTATTACCCTTCCAGTTTGACGGTCTTCCCTGCTTGTCAATGCTAGGGGCATATGCAGAATGCTCATGGGCGGTGTGTGTGTTGATGGTTTCATCCCATCTGTCTGCTGTGGCAGAATCGTTGGCCTTATCCAGAGGCACTCCCTGTTTATCCAGCCCTACTTCATAGGCTGTCTTCAGGGTCCTAACAATCCTGTCACATCCTTCAGTATGTGATAGCCCCTTGAAATAGGTCTCCAAGGGGTCTGCTGGTTCGGCAGGGGTTTGTCAGGGAGTGGGGGATGTGGTGGTGACCACGCACGTGTAGGTTCCATGACTTGGTTTCAGAGAAGGCTTGCTGTGAGGATGACCAGAGTGTTGATGAGTGGAGCATCCCACTTTCTGGCAAATGAAGCAGTGGTTTTCTCGAAGAAGTCGGGCCCGTTCTTCTGGCGAGATTCTAAGATGATCCACATCCATAGCATAGGGGTTGTGATGACCATGACCTCCTCCATAAGCAGGCCTAGGCCCCTTCTGGAAGTGCTGAATTCATTTGAAATTTCCTTCAATCTCTGAGGCTTTGGTATAGATGTCCTGCATCCAGGTGGCGGTCTTGAGTATGCCAGAGAGGGTGAGGTGAGTGGCGATATCTCTGTCCAACCCTTGTAGGAACCATTCAGTAAGGACACCAAGGTCCTTAATTCCAGATCATTCAGAAAGGACAGCAAAGTCGGAGGTGTAATCTCTAAATGCTTTGTTGGACTTTCCATGTTGGTAGAGGGAGGCAAGGTTGACCCTGGCCTGGATGGTGGCATCATATGGGGAGAAGGTGATTTTGAAAGCATCTTTGATGAGCAAGAAGGTCTTGTGGGCATTGGGTACTGTTTCATCCAAGAGCTAGGCAAGCGACATTTCTGCGAAGGCTTTCCCTCTATCTCCCTCCATTCTATTGAGGAAGATAAATGACTTGGCTCTTTCTCCGTACTTGTCTGCGTGAAGGAAGAAATATCCCAACATGGCTTTGAGCCATCTGTTGGCATCCAAAGGCTTTCCATCAAACGGTTTGGGGAGGGCAGCTTTGTTGTCTCCTGCCATGTCTTTGTCGTCATCGTCTAAGTCAGCAGGTTTGTCTGGGTCTGGGTTGAGCGGTGGTGGGGGAGCGTCAGGGAGTCCTCTAAAGAAAGCATCTTTGTTATCTTCCTTGATGGGGGAAGGAGAGTGTCTGGCTTAAACCGATGTACTTTGGACTAGTACAGGGGGAGTGGGATGGTGTCCTTCGGAGGAAGTGCGAGAGAGGGTGGAAGAGGGTGTCTGACGATGAGGAGGGGGAGGAAGGGCAGAAGTAGTTTGGGGTGGTCTGCTAATTCTGTGAGATGACCCTTCAGGGGGAACTGCTGTGAAGGAAGAGGAGGGATGAGGTTGCGGAGGAGAGATCCTTTGTTCCTCGTCTTCTTCCTAAGATCCTGAAAGTGTGGTAAGATTGATGCACCTCATATTGACAAGTGGGGATGGGGCAGTTGGGCTGAATAGCACCAACTAGGATAAACTTGAACCTTTTGTTAAGTTCTTAGAACTTAACAAGTTACACAGGAGTGTAACTTCTTGTGAAGTATGACCAAGTGACGTTCAGTCACTATGACTATCAGAATAGTCTCACTACAAGTGGATCATAGGCAATGCCCAACAGGTGTCTCAACAAGCCTGAGTGCTCAAAGGTCTCGACTAGCCTTGATGCTAGAAGGTGGCAGTGATGAGGGGATCTAGGCTGTCCTAGATGGAAGGGAGGGAGAGGGGAGAGCGAAGCAGAGACTTGCTGGAGGAGATAGCAAGGAATAGCTAGAAGAGTACAATGGATTGTGTAGGTTCAGGTTAAAGAGACAATACAGGCGGAGCCCTAATATACAGTGGCTCAAAAAAGTGTCCCAATGTTTGGCTATTTTGCAAAGACTTGACATTTGCAGGAGAATCAAAAGGTGTTAGCTCTAACCCTTGCTGGGCCATTGATAGCCCTAATCTTGCCCTAAAGATGAGCCATTAGTCATGTGATTCAGTTGTCATGGCACTGCAATATAGCCATATTAAAGTGACATTGTTGCAAACAAGGTTCAAATACAACACTGGCTGGACGTCTTTCCAGATGCACCAATCTGAACAATAATAAAAGAGGAGGACTGTTGATGAGAATAGAGGAGAAGAGTCACACCTTAATTCATAATGAATAAGTGGATTAGACTGGGGTGTCCAGTCATCAAGTATCTAGCTTATATACTATACATGGATGTGCATGGACCATGCTTCTCATGAGAGAAGTTGGTAATAAAGATGACTAACATGAGAAGAGAAGACTGATGATGAGAAATAAAGAAGCAATGCATGAGAGAAGAGCAGAAATTAAAGTCATGTGTTGATGATGCCATGGATCTAAGATCTTAGTCATGTGTGTGTTCCCACGGTCATGTGCATGCATCAATGAAATGAAGGGTAAATGGTGTACAAGGTAAATGTATTAAAAAGTTAGAAACGGTTGTATATCATAACAGACATGTCATTGGAACACTTTTTTGAGCAACATTTCTATTCTACAATTTAGTACTTTGTATGCCCTCCCTTTGCTTTTATCACTGCCTCTAGTCTTCTAGGCATACTCTCTATCAATCCTTGACACTCCTCAACCTCTATCTTTCCCCACTCCACTTCAATTCTCTCCCAAAGCTCCCATACTCCTTTTGGTGGTGTTGT
>JBBPRX010000913.1:0-10881 GCA_038093195.1 Boletus fagicola | reverse complement strand
CGTACCGCCGCAGGAATGGCCACTTTCCGATCCCTTGATATCGAGCTGGATGGACTTGGCGAACCTGGTCCTTCTACCCTCGCTCATGCAAACGGTCATTTACATCAAGGTCTTATTGAGCGGCTACGGAGTTGTGTCGTGACGCCGGAATGGGAAAGTGAGAGCGAGGATGAGGAGTTGGCAAGTGTCAAACTAGAGAATGGCGCAGGACTGAAACGCAGGCTACCGTGAGTGTTCATTCTTGATTTCAGAGCGAACCTCCGAACACCGAAACTCCTCCCCGAACCACTCAGCAATGGTATCCACAATCGTCCTCGGAAACGTGTACGACTTACCCCTCCCGAGTCGGATGATGAAAGCGCTATCAAGGAAAGGAATAGAGATGCTACCGAGCTCTGGTGGTCTGCTACCCACTCCGATACGTTGCTCGCCAATGGTCTTCCTTCCCTCGTCCAATTTCCTCCCTCATCATCTTCGAGTCACTCACCTCTTCAGGTCAAGCCTAAATCAAGTCCACTGAAACCACCAAAGCGAAAACGCCTAAAGAAAAAGCCTCAAGCTCCCACTGCGCCGCCAAATACTCTCCTTGGTATAATGAACGCCAACATTAGGACGCTAAAACGTGTCCGGAGAACACATACTAAATTTGCGGCACTGAACCTCAATGCCGAAGACGGTGGTGGTTTAGGGAGTGATGAACCACCAGAAACGGCCGAAGATGATCCTGTGGACGAGTTTGTTGATGAGCGGCCGTGGAAAGCGCTGGTGGGATTGAAGGGTGGTGACATAGAGAGTGGTATCGAGTTGGGAGGGGAACGGGGAATGCATTGTTTACGGTGGATGAACGGGAAGGTGCTGGAGCATGCTGGATTCCAAGGTGAGTGCTCGCAATGGGGTCGTCGATCAGCAGGACACGGGCACTAAATTTGTGGATCTTCGCAAGGCACCTCTGCTTCAACCCTGGACGTTCTGACAGGTGTAACATCTGAGTTTCTCTTGAACGTGGGCCGAACGCTTAGATTCCTTTGTGACAAATATGCAAAGACTATGACGCCTGAGGTGAGGTATCCCGGTCTCCTACAAACAGATGCCAACAATATGCTTGTTTCGGCCTCGGTGTTATGGAAGAAGACATACTGACACTGTACATGATGTGGGTAGGAAATTATTCTGCATGTCCTCTTCGAATCCGGGATCACGAAGATCCAAGACCTTGAACGGTACATCAAGGACGATGTCATACGACATGGCTCTCGCCTTACTGACCTCGAGAAGAAGCTTGTCAACGCGTACCGTGAAGCAACAACCGTCGACGTTCTGGACGACGATGCACTCTTTGGTGCGGGCTCGGAAGATGAAGGATCGGAGACCTCATTCGCGATGGGTCTGGGAGGATTCTCCGAGGCGTTCGAAGAGGATTTCCTTGGACTCAAGGAGTTGGGCATCGCAGCAGAACTTGGTCTCTCGAGCTTGAGCGTACCCAAGAGACTGTTGAAAGGAAAACGCGGCGATGCAACCGGCGCGACAAAGTATGTTCATCGCTGTCTCTCCTGACTCGCTGTGTGCCCGTTGGGATACTGACATGAATCGCATGGCAGGGCAAAACCGACGGAACCGCCGCCACCTTATCCACCCCCGCCGCCGTTTGCCCCAATCACCTCCAAGAACGTGGAAGACCAGATCGGGTTGCTCAAACCGTATTATCAGGAGCGACTTGCCACGTTGGCACCCTCCGTGTCTGCCCCTCCGCCTGTCCTTGGTATGTCGTTTATTCCTCCTCCACATGGTGTACCATTGCTTGGAATGGAACCCGTGAACACGGCTGGCTCTTCACCTGGGCCAACTTTATTATCCCTCCCGGACGATGCGCCATCCTCTTCTCAAACCAAGCTGGGGCCTATCGGGCAGGTCATGAAGAGTGGTCCATCGGCAGGCGCTGTGAAGAAGAAAGCCAAAGCGACCGGACCGCCACCCAAGGATATGAGTGGTGGCCCGATGTTGCCGTTACCACCTGGTTTGTTGACGCTGAAACCCGAAGACGTGTCGATGGAGCCTTTGACGACGCCGTTCGACGCCGACGTTTTGGGTGTTGGGGACGGGGATGGGGCGCGAAGAGGCGCCAAGGGGGCATTGACTGGTGGCAACGGGAACAATGGTGCGAAGAAGAAGGCGATGGATTTGCCACCCGTGATTGCGGCCAGTGCCTGAGCGTGGCGTCGACTCGAACCCGAGCCGCGGGACGTTCTGACCATGAGGTTCAACGATGGGTACGCCGCTACGCCGTTGGGCCTCCTTCACAAGCTATGTCGGCACGCACACATACTTTCCAAGTACCCCCACCTGGGGATTCTGCACATGCTTACACGTCTAGACTACCTATCACTGATGAGGGCCACCATGGAGGATACCTGTAACATTATTAGGATAGTTATTCAGTTCTATTTTCTTATCGTTTTTCACGAGTACGCATTACTCTCGGAGGACCACCGCAAGAATTCGACGAGCTTCTAGGATTTGCCTTGTGCTTATCGTGAAACGAGAAGGGGTTGATCAAAAATGCCTCCGTGAGATTAACACGTAAACTGCCTCCGTGCTAGTACCAGAATGTACAGGGTCGACTTAACTGGGAGACTCGGGCGGCTGCTTATCGCGACTTGGTCTTTTACCCCTTCCTCCACTACTAGCAAGACATGTCTTACGCTGGCGTAAGTCCATCCTAGCTCACGTCCACAACTGATCGATCTCGACGACGACGCTAGTACGGCCCTCCACCTTCCAGCATCTACGCGCCGCTGTCCATGCCGGGCTACGCGGGCTCAATGCCGGTAGCGACGAGCTCTGGCTATCCATCCGGTTTACTCGTCGCTCCACCCGATGCGGACCCTCAGTACGTCAGCACTCATCTCACGTTCTTCTCCCTTGTGTGGGGGTTGCGATTGCGATTGCTTGATGTGTTCTTTTTAGGCTGTGGAACTGGTTCAACGGCGTCAACGCCAATCGATCGGGGGAGATCACGATCGTCGAACTCCGTAAGTTGGTCATCCATATCTTTTGGTTTGTGTGGTTCTGAGATCGTCGTCGTTCATTTCGTTTGTTAATCTGGCTCGGATGTGGTGATGACCTTTTTTTGGGGGGGGGGACTGGACCGATCGATCGTGTGGATGCGATGTCGTAGAACGGGCGTTGGATCATGGAGATTGGACGCGTACGTGTTAATTTTTTATTCTATCTCGTGTTGAATGTCGTAGGATGATTAATGGGTCGTGTGGCCGTCTTTTTTTTGTGTGTGTAGCGTTTGATTTGGATACGATCAAGCTCCTCATGCAGCTCTTTGTGCGTGATCGCGGCTCGATCGGTGTCGCGTTTTGGCGTACTGATCCTCGTGGATGTATTGGATACGTTTCGTTTGTAGGATACCAATCGAAACGGAACCATCGGGTTTAAACAGGTACGGTTTTTTTTTTCTGATATCGGTTTTTTGAGTTGTGTACATGAATGAATCGATGACGAATGGTCACCTCATACACACACACACTAGTTTTCGGGGATTTGGTGGTACATCAAGGTAGGCGTCTATGATCTGGATGATGCGCATACGTGACCTTCTTCTCCCCCTTCCCTCCCTCCAGGACTGGCAAAACCTCTTTCGACATTTCGATCGGGACCATTCTGGGACGATCGACGCTGGTGAATTACGGGATGCGCTCGGTCGGTTTGGGTACGTACATCGCCACGTCCATCACGTCCACCCTCTTCCCCTTGTCCTACCCGTGTTCCATAAATCCCACATTCCCACTGGCCCCCACCAAAAAAAACACTTTGCAGAGGAGCTGATTGCACCCACCGGATAGGTATCGTCTCGCACCGCGCCTCATCGAACTCATTGAGCGCAAGTACGCGTCGCCCGTGACGTATTCCGGGGGTCCACTCCCGGGCATCACGTTCGACCGCTTCGTGCGCGCGTGTGTCGTCGTCAAACAGATCACCGAGTCGTTCAAACGTCACGACACGAATAGCGATGGGTGGATTGAGATCGATTATGATGGGTTCATGGATATCGTGTTGAGTCTTCCTTGAGAGGGAGGGAGGGTTGGATTGGCGATGGAGGGTAAGGAACGTTGGAGCGCGTTCAAAGGCAACGCCCTCTTGCGTTTGTGGTGCAAATGTAACATGTGTCGTGTATGAATGTGTGCTACCGTTGGATGTCGCTGTGACGCGTGTATGCAAACCTGTTTTTTTCTGTTTTCATTACTGCTAGTCAATCATTGCTTTGCGTGATAGATATAGAAAAAGACAAGATCCAGATCGACGGTGATTACAGTATGTATACACGTCACAATACATACAACAGCAAGAGAAAACAGACGATGAAAGCTTAGATAGGATAGATCGAGTGCGGGAAGCTCAAAAGAGCTTTAACGAGCCCGACGAAAACGCGTCGCCTCGTGGGCGTCCAAGTAACGTTGGCGCAAGTTGAGCAGGCAATGCACCACGAGTGGGTATCTCCGACGACCCAACCTCCTTACCCGCCAAGGAGTATGCTATTCGAAGTTCCTAACCAAGTCCAGATGAGTCGTCGAAAAACAAAGCGGCCGAGACATGAGAAGAAAGGAGAGAAAAAGAAAACGACGCGAAAAGGTTCCCTACCTCGAACGAATGTTTTTCGAATTTATGTGACGCGACGATACTCATCAGATAATCTGGAGGGCCCGGAACTGCGGTCGACGTCATGTACGCCGTCGTTCTCGAGTCGTTTTCATAAAACGGATAGACAGGGGATGACGTCGCCCCGCCTTCCATCGTACTGGTGGCTGACGATATAGGTGGCATTTTATTCCCCGAGAGATAGGCGTGATGTCGGAGCTCCTGTGTATCGGTCGACGTACATGATTAGTTAACTGGAACGGACCAACAGAATAAAAAACGAGGTGCCACTAGGTGATCGACGGAGAGTGTGAAAGTGTGTGTGCATGTGTGTGTGTACGATGATGACATGAATGACAGAGGGAAACAGTCATGGGGACGCCGATAAAAACCAACCTCGTGTGAAAAGTGATTGTAGAGCGTCTGAGCAGAGATACTCTCCAAGTGCTCTCCGGTGATAGTTTTGGTGGAGGAGAATTCGTGGTTTGCGGGAAGGGTGGGTGGTGCGTCGCTGGTGCTGCTGGTGCTCTTGAGGCCGTCAGAGGGAACGGGGATGGCTGCGGGTACAAAAAGAGGGGGGAGGCCGAGGGCTGCGCGCGCGTTCGGCGTATCGGGAGACTGTGGACATGGTACGGGAGGTTTACTAGTCGATTTGTATGCTTTGAGATAGTCTTGAAAACGAAGTTCCTTGCCAGGCATTAACAAGCCACTCGCCGGACAAGAAAGCGTTGTATGACGGACCTCGAAGCTCTGGTCGGGTATTGGGGTCGACGAGGCACCGACGCTCATAAAATACAAGATCTCCTGACCATTCAAAGCCATGGAGATGAACCACTTGAGGTGTTTTGACGCGTCTGATGATGATTGGAGTAGACGAGGCGAACACACGCCAGGTTGATAGGATCATATGTCATTACGTAATCATGAGATCAATCAGTCGTTTCACTTTCAGGTCGTTTGATAGAGAAGCTCTGAAGAGAAGAGAATTACCTTCTCACACCCACAGAGCTTCCTAGATTCGTCCCAACGACGACGAGTCCAATAAATGGACCCTACTTCAAAATTTTATTGTCTCCCTTTGGTCTATACAAAGACCTGTCCTACTCCTAGTCCCACTGTGGTGAGATCATGTCCTCGGTAAATATGGCAGTGGGAATGTCCAGGCTCAATGCGCCCGCCCAATGTCGAATCCATACACCCATCCCCCCCTTTCCCTACGTTTGAGGGGTCCACACGAGTCGTCGTGTCAGCGGTGCAGCCAATCGGATTAACCATGGATCACAAGACATCGTACATTCGTGTTGGAGGATCTTGATAAAAATCGGACAAGGATAGCGACCAGGAAGATGGCCCAGATGCCCTCGCTCGGTCTCATCGAGCTCCTCCAGTCGCTTTCCACGCGTCCCTTGTGCCGCTTGATCTTCGACGTCCCTCTCGATTCTTTTCAAGCCCTTCGAGAAGGCGTCTGAGTCGACGTATCTGAATACGTTCCTTCCTACTCAGTGTTTGTGAGTTCTGCGGGTGGAGAATCCAGTGCCGATTGGCGAGGATGAACTTCACAGGGGTGACGCTGTCGATGCTCCAGATAACGTGAAGCGAGCGTGCCTGGCCTGGAGGAGACCCGTGACCCAATAGGGTCGCGTCCATCATCTAGGAACAAGGGTCAACTGGTCAATAAAACGAGTTTTTCCGCCGACCATGTGTATTCAGTCATTGTCTTCACATGCCCAGGTCCCTGACCGTTGACGTGTATACGTACTTTGCGTACGAACATTTTCCCTTCCCACACCTTTTCCAATACAGAACCTGCTCAAGACGAGCAATCGTCCACCCCGTAACTACTACCAAATCAACTCCAGAGTGGACGGTCTCCGTTTCTCCATCCTTGATGTGGGTCAATCCTCAAGCACACCTGAAACACGCAATATCATGTTGGACAAGACACAGAACTTGACTTTACCTGTCGACGAGCAGCAGGTCAATCATGGAGGCTGAAAAGCTTCAATAGATTCAATAGAAACGTGTTCCAGTGTCGCGGGCACGTGACTGACACGGGCGACGCGTTTCAATTTACATACGGAAATCGGTCTGGAGCATAATCCACATTACTCGTTGTTCTACCAAGTCGACCCGTTGCCTTTGTTCAACCCATTGAAACATATCACCAAGCTGGACATAGCCTATCTGACATGGCCCACAACTGCGTAGACTGGACTGCGACTCCCCCAACCCGGAAAATGCCACTCTTGATCCTCACTCGTGGTGACGATCATGTGTACACCGTCGTGCCAAAAGAATTCAAGGTAAGATCTCATCCGCGTGCCTCACTATGTCGCATCCACCATCGCTTGTTCGCTTTCTAGACCCTAGAAGATGTTGCCAGGAGAGAATTCAATCTCGGCGATGCTGAAATAAAAATTTCTTCCTCTTGCCTGAACCTCTGTAATGGGCTACCGGCACGGATCACAGAGAGTGCGTGGGAACACATAAACTCCTGCATCGGGTGCGCCATCGTCGAGGTCTCCCGTCCGAGGGCTGTACCGCCTCAAGGTAAGCTGTGTTCTTTGCAAGGTGTGTTCATTATTCAAGTAGGTCAGGTGTTTCAGACGATGAACAGCCAACAGCATCCGAGAACTCACAGGATGAACACGATTCGAACGCCAAACAAAAGCTGCCCTTGAACTCTGACAAAGGGGATGAGAACGAACAGCCTGACCTTGGACTTGGCGGTAAGCCAGACACCTCGGCAAGGGAGGTAGTGCGAGATGAGCAAAACGGTCCGTCAGACCATGGGAATGATCATGACGGTGCTTCTGTGCCGGAAGATCAGCGCGAAGAACCCTGGGAAGAAGAAGTGAGCGCGATTCCCTCTCGAAAGCCACGAAATCGGGGTCGCGTGGTATCCCAAGACGAGGATGAGGGTGAAGAGTCAGAGCGACTCGGAGAGCACGAAGTACGAGCGAGGTCCCAGGTTCCCCCCATCGCTTCACCACCAAAACCAACGCAACCAGGTGGGTAATCTTGCCGTTGTCCACATCGATCCACATTGATCTATTACATTAGGTAAAGAAGTCAAGGAGAAGGATGGCTATCGTTCCCAGCCGGACTTGCAGTTGGCTGAACCTCTCCACCAACCGAGTGAGTCATGACTTGTGTTGACTGTCTACCTCACCCGTTCAATGTGATCTATAGGCAAACCAATAAAACAAGAGAAGCGCGAGAATAGGAATGAGAGTGGAAGTCAACCATACTTCCGTGATGGACACTCGCAACCTCGTACGCCAACACCGGAACGCAACTGAACTGGATTGATGACGTACACACCATACTAGCGTATACAGAATCTCAGTACGAGACCAGAGCTCAACCTCAAGTCGAGTCCAGTGAGAATCACAAGCTCATGATTCGTGTTGCACATCGGTCATCAAAGCAGGAATCAAAGTTCACGACGAAAAGCACGACAAGAGTGGCGAAAGTACTCGCGGGAGCATGCAAGTCATTCGGTCTGGACGTTGACCGGTAAGTCATACCCATTCTCCGCCGTTCAAACAACCAAATACGTCGATCAGGGCAACCTTGTACCTGATCGTTTCGATGGAAGATGAAGACGGTGAAGTGGAGAATCTATTTCCCTGCGACATGAACGATACCATTGCAAGAGCGGGTGCAGAACGCAACACAGAGTCGAGGTTTCTGTTGAAGATCGCAGGGGAGGCGTGAAATGATCTTGTAGCGCGCTAGGATCTCCCTCTACGCTCGGATAGCTTAGATTGAACCGCTCGGCCGCATCTGCTCAACCATGGTCACGTGGCTTGCATTTATGAGGCCCATCTGGACTTGATCAAATATATACACGATTTACGCTAGGTTTTTACCGTGCCGAAGAAGCCTATTATTCGCCCCCGTTGCGAGGCAAAGCCTGATCGTTGACAAGCGCTTAGACTACGCCCTCTCGTGTTCGAGGGTCCATGGGGTAATCACATTGAATTTCGGATGTACACTTTGCAGGAAAACCTTCTAGACTACGGCCTGGCCAGCTTCTTTTTTTCAGCGGCAATCACGATCCTGATCTGCGTCGACATTCGTTGACGCTCTTCGTTCCAGGTAGAAAGTCCACCGTTTATGAATATCACATATGATGACAGCAGTGATTGGCCTGCATACGAGCACTGAAAGCATTCATGAGGGCTTGCTCTCGGAATGTTCATGATGATCCGCGGACCGGCGCCGCTTCGCCTTGCCATTTTTGCCAGCGGGAAACAGAAAAGTCACCAAGCGATGCCCGCCGCCGATCAGACATGTCTTTTTTGCCAGCCTATCGGCGGCGCAGCTCGCCCCAGGTCCCAACTTAAGTCACTTACTACTTGCTGCCCCGCCTAACGTGAAAATGGTGAGAGCTACTGTATTAGCCGGCCCCGATATCATTACAGTTCATATACCAGGTACGTTCTTCCGAACCGAACACGGGTTGTACACAGCATAATATATTGAGGTATCAATGATGTGACACGTACGAGAGATAACAGAAAAAAAAAGCAGGCTCGCTTAGGGTGGCAATAAATCATCCTTCGACGGCGTTCTCTGCCATCAAAAAAGAGGTTTTTCACGCGACGGTTGGGAGGTGACACTAACTTTCCATGTAACTCTTTATGCACTAGTAATTGCTCCACTATGTAGATTAACCACCACAAGACATCCTCCTTATTTTCTTCAATGTATAAATAAATAACCGAGGGAATGTATGAGTATATAGTACCTAGATCTCCAGTTTACGACGTCGGAGAGGGTACACGGGTCACAAGTAAAGGCCAATGGCCAGGGGGTATGATAACAGAAACGACAGTGGCGCCACCCCGAATTAATCAGAACGGGGGAGGGCATCAGGTTGGGGCGGGGGGGAGGGACTCAGTGAGGTGACTTTCGCCTTCCACGCGCAAACGTCGAGTACGCGTCCGAAATGACGCGAAGCGCATGGCTTGATTGAGACGGTCGAAGGCAAGGTTTTGGGGGCTGTAGCTGCGCGAGTGATTCGAAAGACGGCGTGAGATTCAAGTCTCGCTTCTTTGAATGCTGTGGGATATGTAGGCCTTCTTGAGCGGGTAAAGCAAGGGGGCGTCCTTCAAGATTGGTGTACAGGATATGCGCAAAGGGGTTTTCTTGAAGCATCAACGACGTATCGAGTGATTCAGAGAAAGACGAAAGGTAGTGCGGGAACTGTATTAAAGGAAAATGAAAGTCAGCCCTCCAGCGCTATCAAGGATCGGAGAGGTACTACTCACTGTTTCGAGCGGCAACGTTATTTTTGCAGCCAAGGGCCGAGTACGTTCAAAACTACCCGGATAGTCCCTGGGCAGAGGAGGCGGGAAGGCTCGTTCATAGTCACATTTGAACGAACGCGCACGGGATCGCGTGACTCTTCTGGGCATAACAGGAGCTGTAACCTCGTCTTGGACAACAGCTTCCCAACACAGATCAATGAAGGATTCCATGGGCGAGAGAAGGAGTTGCTCGTCTAGGGCGTCTAGGCATGAGACGTCCAAGTCAACCCCGCACAATGCACAGTCGTCTACGACGGAAAGAAGACCTGGACTGGCGAGCGCCCGCCAGTCCATCGAATTCTCCTCGCATGGTTTTGGGTCCAGATCATACATTGAATATTGCTCACGGTATGAAGGGGCGAGCGGTGAGGGAGGAGCGCTGTTGGTCCAGCCACACGCCCTCTCAAAAGGAGTATCGACAAAAGAGTAGGAGTGTAGTTGCGGAAGTGCCTCGTCAACTGGACTGAAACAAAAACCCAACTTGAAACATGTCAGCTTGAACAATGCCCAAGACACAAAGAAAAAAACCATCGACGGAGTGAACTCACCGGTGAGTCTGAAACAAGGTCGTCTATACTAATGCGTGCGGATTTCGGGAACGACAGGCGTTTGGAACCATATCTGTCCCCGGGCGTGAACCAGTCTACCGAAAAGCTCGTCTTGTCAAAGTCCATTTTCAATAAATCGGGGGGGTAATAATTAATGAACGGAAGGAGAGACTTTTATAAAGTCTATGGGAGAGCAGGTTAAAAGAGGGGCTGAAGAAACAAGGGAGGATCTGAGGTCAAGCGTGCAAATTTAGAGGGAATATGGTCAAAAGTAGACGCACGCGCCCGTGGCCCTTTGCTTCTTCTTAAATGATGGTTGGTCATACCAGGGTAGCAGACAAGACCCTGGGACCCATAAGTAGTATTAATGA
>JBBPRX010000912.1:0-10888 GCA_038093195.1 Boletus fagicola | reverse complement strand
CTTTGTCTTCCTCGTACAGACGAGACACTTACTATACTCGTCAGACACAGCTTGGTCTGTGCACCATGTACAAGACATATATATAGTGGGCCTTACTGTCCACTTTCTATAGCGTTTATTAAACGTGTTCTTTGGCACATTTACTCCTTTCTCAGTCCTCTTCCATAAGGACTTCAATAACTCGATCATAGCCTTCTACTAGGCTTTCCTCATACACCTCTAGTCCTCATCACTCCTCTCTAGTGACTTGCACTATCTAGTCCCTCCTTGGACTACTCTGTCTACTCATTATACCTCAACTCTTGTTATTGGTGTAAGAATCCCTACACCATTTCCTCTTTGCTGTTCACCTCTGTTGCAGTACTTCTATTCGGATTACCAGAAACTCTTGTCCAGTTTCAATACATGCTATTAATACAATAAACCATATGAGTTTGTCATCATGACAATATGTTATATCATATATCACATACTCTCTTCATGAAATGAATGAAAGTGTGAATCAGTCAGTCTCTTAATTTAATATCTTGCTAATTACCTAGTAACAATCCATCAATATCATTTAGGCACAGGATCATTTACAGTATATCCTATTATTGACATGAAAATCTTACCTGTGTGTGTGGAAACCAACTTGCCAGTGCCCCAACCAGATCAAGATTCATTTCTTCAACAGTTCTGAACTCAACATATGGCACCAAGACACTTCATGACATTAATATATAATCCTTTACACTCAAAAACTGTTACACTTACTATTTGACTGCATACTCAATGCATAACAAAATATTCTTTTCCTGTGCTGTAATCAACAACATCTGCAATGATTTATCATCTAATGCAGCTGCAGTCTGTTCCAACAGTCTGTTATATCCTGTATCAGATTTATCCATGTCTTGGAATATAATCAATATAATATAATAGAAATGAGAGTATATTTATACAAACTTTCCAGTTGCACAGATGCCTGTGGGGGGAATGCCATCTTGCACAAATCCCCCCATATATTTCTCTTTGCAAAATTCTCCTGAACACACTTCTTCTGCCTCATCAGTTGATCCTCTAGAGGTAGTAGCAGATCTTCAGGCTGGAATGCCTCTGTCATGAGAGCATCATATTTAGTAAATAGCACCATGACTGGCACTTACACCTAAACCAATGAGTTCAGAAAGCATCACCAACAACAATTATCTTCATTACCATTTCTAGTGTCACATTCACCAAAGAACATTTCCTCTGCAACAGTGACAGCACAATGAAATTGATCCATTGGAATGCAGTGCCTGCTCATATTAATGTAGTAGTCAGAATCCAACACAATATACCTGCTCACCATATGGCATGGACCTGCTTCCTGAGGAAAGTTGTATTTGCATGCTCAGTGATGAAATGTTTCATCTTCTCAAACTCATCCTCACAGCCAGCCTCAAAACCAGGAGAGTCATGGAAAACAAATTTCTCATTGCTTTTGAAGACCATCTCATGGTTAATGTCATGGAGTCCTCGCTGTGGAAAGTGAGATGGGTTGAAAAGGTCTTGTAACGACATTCATGGTAACTGTGAGACTCGCCTCCCTGGACCCCTCGATCACAAAATCGACCTGATCACACGTCGACGGCATTAACACCCAGTATATACCAGCTACGTAAACCGTACATTTTCCCCTTGATCATTGTAGATCTCTGGATCTTCTGTCGAGTTGCAGATCTTCTGAAGGATGGTCGTCTTGCCTGCATTCGCCCTACCTATAACGAGAATTCTAAACCGTCCAAATTTCTTCATGAGGTCCGGGTCGACATGCTGCATGAAGTGGGCAACATTTGAAGCTTTTGTCTGGGCTTCAGGAATGCTCAAGCTGTTGTACGGGTTCTGTGACCCTACTAGCGATGCGGGATCCAAGGCGTCCGATCCGTTTCTTGAAGGCCTTCATCGCGAGAGTGAGTGAAAAAGCTGAGAGGTGAGTGAAGCACGACTGATAAGCTTCGGAGGTGATGGATCACAACAATGGGCACCGTTGGGACCACTGGACGCACGGCCCTTTCCCGTGTGAACTGGTTTGTTTAGGATACACTACCCTGGACATAGTACTGCGGCCTTGCGCTTAACCAAATGCCTGTGCATTACTAGCACTCCTGCCGTGGAGGTGAATCATTTTGCCATGTAATCCGGGATATCAGCCATCCATCTCCAACTTGAACCGGTCAAATGCCTCCCTGGGCGTGTTGGTCGGAGGCGAGCCTACGCATAGAATTAGTGAGTACCGTCATCGCTGCGGCAGGAGCAGGCTGACGAAATTCAATTCAGACCCGGCGCTCTTCGTCGAAGAGAGACTGACTGCCCGACTGTTTCAATCTAGAGGCAGAAAATGCACCTCTCTTCCTCACTGCATATCATTTTGAAATGGTTGTCACGGCTGTCGGTGATGTGGCCTCGCCTCGCAGCGCAAGGCAGCTCGTGCCGGGGGATCTTCAGGCGAGAAAACAGAATCAGACACAAATTCTTCTATGCCCGCGATCCGAGGGTCAGCCCGCGGAATGTGAAGTGCTCATTCTCCTCGTCAATAGCGTCTTTGGATCAGTAACGTTGAGCCGCAAGAAAATGTCGACTCGTCGTCTTCGGACGGATGCTGCTCTGCCATGCCTTTAGCAAGTTGTGGACCCGCCATGGAGATATGCGACGATTGTACCAGAGAGTACCATCTACACGTAAAGACGATGACCCTTGGAGCTTGGTGGTCTCTGTTATAACTATGGTATTTCACTCCATTCAATGAAACCTGCAATTTTTTGCCTGATCGCAATCATCCACAGCACATTGTACTAAGACAATGGCTGGACATTCGATGTGCAGGCACATCGCACACGGCCTTCTCACGACAGGCAGTATATCTAGGTCGCGTTCAACGGTCTCCACCTCGACCGCTCAGGGAATGTTCCAACTCCGGGAGATCAACCAGATGGAAAGGGAAATGTGTCAGTATCTCGAGTGGGAGCTAAACGTCGATCCTATTACCACTAAACACACTCGGACAGATCCAGCTCGCTTTTGCCATACGTGTCTGACTCTGACATGTGCGCCGACCTCTCCATCCTCACCAGAAGCGTGTCCTCGCGCACCAGCGTATCCAATCCACACAACAACGGATGGGTCGGACATATTCCTAAACCATGGTGTGCCGATGCCGTCGTTATCAGCCTCCTTGGTCCTCCGCTTTAAGTACACCACCGCCGAACTTGCACTTCCACAGATCTTAGTTACCAAACGCCACCTCCCTGTGCACCTGGCCACGCTCCCAGAACGGGCGCCATGGTGTTCATCAACAACCTTTACTCTTTGATCTCATATCCGCATCAATATTTACACGCTCGTCGTAAAGACATCCTCTCTCGCCTCGATCCACATATTCATCACACGTCCATACCCACACATCTTCCAGTCCCTCCAGTCCTCTCTTCTGCTATGCGAGATCTGAGCCAACATGGATGTCCGCACCACCCAAGGCGTATCCGAGCTGGTACCCGTGTGGACAAGTAAATGCGCGTCGTTCACCACACGTAGGGATACTCAGCGCACACCGTCGACATGACGGGTCTACCCGAATGGAACCTCGCCAAAGGTGGTCTTCCACCTACCAGTAATTCGTGGTTTACAAGAATGCGCTCGACGAGCGCATTAGCATGCTAGCCTTCGAGGGGCCTAACCAGGCAAGGGTGCCCGTCCCACGCGCGATCTGGGTTTGATGTCCTGTGTCCTTGTTTATTCCGGTGTCGTGGAAAACGAATTTCAGGCCTCTTGATCACAGCGATGAATCCGCGTTCAATGTCCGCTTGTCTTCGTTGGCTATCGGAAACGACCCGGAAAACATGGTTGAAGGCGCAATTGTTGCAGGTAAGAGTTGACTCACCACATCGTTGACCCCTGCCGTTTTTGAATCAAGGTAAGTTAGACTTTCTAGCACCGTACTGAAAGTTTTGACCGCATCAGTGATCGACCATTGTCGGATATGTGGAAAGATAGAAGTACGTTTCCTATGATAAATATTTGGAAGCTTCAAGCGATCAGCTGGTGTGATGATTGAAGGGTGTAAAAGCGCTCATCGAGGGCATATGGAATGTCTTGCTAGTACTGTGTTGGTCTGACTCGTGAGAACTTTCGAGGCTGGGGGTCGAATACTGAGACCGGCGAACGGAGCTGGCGCCAATCCTGCTCGGGTAATCAATCCATCATGAACTCACGTCAGACAGCGAATAACGAAGGTGGTTGCCGCACCTCGACCATTTTCAATCCGTTCAAAGCCACGGAGAAAACGCAACGTAGTTGAGGTATGAAGGAGAGCGTGAGCCTATGGAAAAGTTCAAGTTGACGGAGTCCGAGTCGCTTTATGCGTTAGCCTCATTGTGAAACGAATGACGGTGGGTACAGTGTATTATCATACGGACCGTTATTATTTGATCCATTCGTGTCGGAAACTGACAACGCCTCAGTTGGATATGTGTCCGGAACCTTACTCTGGATCCGGGCCCGGGGTGGAGATATCATATGATTCAGAAACAGCACGTCCGACCCCGACGATATTGTTTTCACCGACGTTGTGCACTTCCAGTTCTGGCTATTCACAAGGAAGCAGCACCACCTAGTAGATCATGTCATTTTCTGTCTCTTTTCACGTATCAATCAGAACGCCACAGGGTCGCGACCCCTCGGGACCAGATCATCATCGCATCGGCAACCACCAGTCTACTTCTCACCGATCTAACTCCAGCTGATATGCATGGGTCTCTATTCCATAATGATGTTGCCGAGAGTGAGTCCATGTTGTACCGTGTATTTAGTGTTGATGACATTGATCTTTTGACTTTGTTACCTGAACCTCGGCGGGGCGCAACCTTCGAAGGCGGACCTTCTCCCGCTACAGTGATTCCGTTGACACGGAACTTCCAGTGACACCGGGTCACGTGGGATACCTCTCATGTCGTTCTGGCGTCAAATGACTGATCCCGTGTTCTCCACTTCCTTGTCACACACATGCAGGCTTGCAGCCGTGCTCTATTCTTTCGATTCTTTGCACGGCAGTGGTGGGGAGATGACCCTGCTCGGGCCGGACCTACACATGAAATGCCTTTAAAAATCGTGAATATCGCAAAATCTTGGTCGTCTCATCACCCACAATGAGGAATTCGGCCGTTCTTCTCCAGCTCGCTGCACTCGCTGCAGCGCGACACACCTTTTTTGCGCGGGATACGGACACGAAATCGTCGTCGTTGACGCTCGATGGTCCAGCATCCATCCCAGACGAATGGACGACTTCGCCCCTGAACCCATCTCTTGCCAGTTTCAGCCTCGAAACCGCCTTTTTCGAGGAATACTTTGGCAATGTCTCGTATCCAAACACGTTATCGATAAACCTTTTCCAGAACCTCAAAGAGAGAGCAGGTGTCGCACCACAAATACGTATTGGTGGAATCACAGCCGACTCTACGACGTGGAACCCCAACCAAGTTGCCGCGTTGTACAATTACATCGACGGGAGCGGAGCGCTCGTCAACACGACTCTTGGCCCCCAGTTTTGGAATTCTGTCAAACTCCTTCCAGAGGGGACTCAAATTGTCATGACTCTGGTAAGTCAACTCACGAATTTGGCCATGGATCAGCTTCGACATCAGACAGGACTTGGAAAGCCTCAACTACACAGGTGCATTGAGTATGGCTGAGGCTGCCTGGTCAGGTCTTGGACCAGACATCATCTCTCGCTTTGAAAGTCAGTTTCCTATAGTTTACTCGCCGCTGTGCTGATATGTGTATTTTTGTACAAGTTGGAAATGAACCTGATCAATACTATCTCGACCTTGACGCACAAAACTACACGGCGATTTGGGAGGTAAGCTCATGGCGTCCCTTCGTATGTAGTTACACATAATCGAGTTGGTTTTTTCTGTCCATAGCCTTGGTCAATCAACATATCCAAGGCACTAGGCATTTCCTATCCTGAATTCCAAGTCGGGGCTACAGTGATTGACCCGCTCTGGCCATACAACACTCCCCAGGCGGATGCTCAATTTGATTGTGTGAGCGCACTTGCTGCTGGTGCCGATGGTGGACACACTGTCAAGACATGCAGTGAACACACTTATCAATACAGTGTTGGTACTTCAACCAAATTCTCGAGTTTTGAATTGATCAGGTTTTAGGTCTGTGACCCTACCAGAGCAGCAGTGGCTACGTTGCCGAACTTGGTTTGTACAATGATATCCTCGTATCATTAATTAAGCTGCTGATGATTTGCACAGGTTAACCACACTCGTCTCGCCGAGTTAGTGGCAAGTTATTATGCTCTCCGCTTTGATGAAAATTCCTTTCAGGTATCTGGATCTGTGGCAGCCCCGCATTCACGCACTTCGATCGCAGCTTGGCCCCGATAGCTTCATGATTGGTGAGGACCTCTTTCCATAACTGACCCTCGATATTTATCCCTCGTCAGGCGAATTCAACTCGGTGTCATGTTCAGGCAGAGATAATGTCAGCAACACCTTTGGACAGGCAATGTGGTTGGTATGTCCTTTAATATTTTACAGGTTTTGCAGAAATTGACCGGGACGTCTAGCTTGATACGACGCTCTACGCAGCCTCCATTAATGTTTCACGGTAAGCATCCGAGCTACTTCAGTAAATCGTGGATGTGGTTCAAACGTCGTGGGTAGTGTATACGTCCATCAAGGAGGCCCTCTTGCATTACAGAGCTCGACGCAGCTGAACCACGGTGGCCTTTCTTTCTACAACCTCTGGTCTGCATCAGAACGACTTGAGTGTTTTCACGTACTTATTCCACGTGCAGGTACCCCGTTGACAATATTAATGGACCAATTCAAGTGTTCCCGGCGTACTCTGCATACCTATTTGTCTCGGAGCTCATCGGTGGCTCGACGTCACTTCAGACCACCAACATCTTCCCGGGTAGACAAGCCAACGGATCCTCCATCACCACCGCGGACGGCGACCCTTCTGCAGGTCAACTCTCAGTGTACGGGTTTTGGGGCCACCCAAACGCAAAGTACCCTGCCAAGCTTGCGATCCTCAACCTCGAGATATATAACTCGACGGCGACGTATCCTCGTCCGAACGTCACCGTCGATTTCTCGGCGTATTTGGCGTATCCTGGGCAATGGATGACTGCGAGAACGATGACTGCGCCTGGTGCGGAGATCAAGTATGCGAATATGACGACGTGGGCTGGGCAGACGTTTGCGACTGGCGTCGCAGAGGGTGAATTGGTGGAGGAGTATGTTTCGAGTGGTCAAATCGATGTTGCAGCGTCGTCTGCAGTTCTGATTACTCTGCAAAATGGCGACGAGAACTACTAAGTCGAACTTTTTTTTTGTCATAAAATCGGCAGTAGTACTTGGATATGACACCGAAACCTGCATGGGATTGTTGTATGATGTTGGCAGATGCTAGCCTCGGTGTATCTGAAGACGTCATTCTTTCTCATGAACTAAACTCGTCAAGTCCGACTTCGTCCTATCCGTGGATGGATGAGAATGCTGAGATCGCTCCTAGCTGTCACCACCATCATGGCGACCAAGCTCACTAAAGTGCCCATCTCAGACCTTCCTCTACCGCCTCCTTCACACATCCTGACCCACAACCTCACCGCAGACCCCAACGAACCGACCCCATCCGCCTTCATCCACGATGTACTCCAGAATCGACCCAGCATTCAACGCCGTGCACGCCTGTTGCCCGGCGAAGCACACTTTTCGTATGTCTCCCCGATGCCCCTGGAATTTCCCTACGAAGTACCTCCCATCCCGCCCTCCGGAACCGGCGACAAAGCAGCGCACATCGAGAACTGGCTCAGGGATCACGAAGCGACCATCACAGCCGAGACCGCTCTCAAGCGGAACGATCCCAGCCCCAACGGGCTCTCCAAGTTTGTCTCGCAAACGCGCGATCAGAAGCGGGCGCTCATAGGGTTCTCGGAAACGTGTCTCCGGGACTGCTTCCCACACTTGGACGTTGGGGATGCGTTTGCCGTCCTTGGACGTCCGGCGTTGATGCCGTCAAGTTCGGAGGACGGGGAGCTGGCGCAGGAGGCATCGTCCCTTGCAGGGCACGTTCGCCAGGAGCTCGTCGACGTGTTGGGTGGACATGCGGTGCTCATGTCCGCGGATGCTGCTGGGGAAGGGAAAGGCTATGCGCCGTGGTCTCTTCGATACAGTGGACATCAGTTTGGTAATTGGGCTGGTCAGCTCGGGGACGGACGGGCGATTTCGATTCGTGAGTGTTTTGAATGGTATCACATCCCATGTGGACGCTGCGTACTCATCGATGCGGGTTAGTCTCTACGCCGCACCCATCTGAGGAGGGTGTGACGTATGAACTTCAGCTCAAAGGGGCTGGTCGTACCCCGTTTTCTAGAACGGCTGATGGGCTGGCCGTGCTGCGTTCTTCGATCCGAGAGTTCCTCTGTTCCGAAGGTAATTCACCCGAACATTCAGCTTTCCGGCATTGCTCATAAACCTCTGTTAAGCTATGCATGCACTATCGATACCCACTACCCGGTCGCTCGCCCTGGTACACCTCCCTGAACTACCAGTCATGCGCGAGAAGATAGAGACGGCTTGTGTATGTACCCGCGTCGCCGAAAGTTTCATCCGTATTGGCAATTTCGAAGCGCTATCCCCTCCCATGAGAATTTTTTTCTTTGGCGGCGGGCAGCAGGACGCTGATTATGACGCGTTGCGCGTTTTGGGCGAATGGGTCGTCAAGAAGGTGTTGCGGCTGAAAACAGTGAACGTTGACGCGGGTGACGCGTGGGGCAAGGCGTTGGTCTTTGAGGTGGCTCGCAGGAACGCACGGATGGTGGCTGCCTGGCAAGCGTATGGATTCATGCATGGCGTTATTAACACGGACAAGTGAGTTCTTTCACATCGTTCAGGGGGTATTCTGACATGATATCAGTGTGTCCATATTGGGCCTCACGATCGACTACGGTAAGTGTTCCGTAATATGAACGCGTCACGATTCGAGTGTCCATGTCAAATACAGGACCGTATGCATTCATGGACGTCTTTGATTCCTATCATATCTGCAATCACAGCGACTCCGAAGGACGATACGCTTACAAGGTGAGAGAAACGACTTCATTCCGAGGAGTTCGTCGTCTAATCGAATATTTTAGCATCAACCAAACATGATGTGAGCACATTCTTCCCATCTATACGACCACCTTTGGACGTACACAGTGTTTATGCCTGCCATGCCCTGCTCAATGCACTCGCCCCACTCATTGGCGCCGAAATATCCCTCGGGAACAAGGCCGTCAAAGAAGGCTGGGCTGCAGACGTTTCGTCCGACACTCTCCAGTCATGGCGTACCACCGCGCTCGAGCAGACCCATTCCGAGATGGAACGCATCTTCCAAGACACCTACGCAGTCGAGTACAACCGCCTCCTCCACAGACGCCTCGCGCTTCGATTCAATGTGGACAATGACCAGTCAGAAATCTTTCAGCCCCTCTTGGATATGATGGAGAGACAACAGCTGGATTTCCACGGGACGTTTAGAAAGTTGTCGGGTTTCCGGCGGGAATGGGTGAGGGATGAGAGTGGGGAGAGGACGGGCAAGTTAGAGGCATTCATTGGGGGGTTGTTTCAAGGAACGCCGGAGCCGGATCGGTTGGATTACGCACGAGAGACGGAGGAGTGGCTCCGATGGCTCGGAAAATACGCCGAGCGGATCGATCGTGAGGCCTCGGAATGGGCTGGGGAAGAGCCCAATTATGACGCGGCGCGGGAGAGGGCTGTCAAGGTTGCCAACCCACGTTTCGTGCTGCGCCAGTGGCTGCTCGAGGAGGTCATCAAGAAGGTGGAGACGGATCCTACGAGTGGGAAGCGCATTCTTGCAAAGGTGCTGGAGGTGCGTGTGTTTCTCGTGGGTCGAGAGGACTAAGACGAGACGCGTTTTATTAGATGGCTTGTGCTCCGTTTGAGCCGTGGGGCGCCGAGGGCGACGATACGCCCGACGACGAGCTTGATCCAGAGATTAGAGAAGAGAGGCGGTACTGTGGTATGGGAGACAAGCGGCTGTTGGGCTTCCAATGCAGCTGCTCGAGTTGAGAATCTCGTATGTCGTATATTACATTGTCATCATACAGGAACAAACTGTCCTAGATATTGTTGTACACTACTAGTTTCGTCGAACTAGCATCACTTGATCATGAGGGTACGAAGCTGGAGGAGCAACCTAACCTCCACCGATTGGTCCAACTTGGCCACGATCCGGTCCTTGACTTGAATCCGCCTATATATCCCACCTGGCTCGGACGCCAACAAGTGTGCCACGAATGGCTGTCGCAGCGGATGATCCCCATCGTCCACTAACGATTCTCCGGTCGCCAACGACTGATCCCACGGCCTGAATATACACAAATACTTGCTCTTAACCCGTCCAAGCCCAAACCCCGTGTTGATTGGCTCTGCCAAGGTGACCGTGATCGGATGGAGCGACTCGGCGATGATATGGTACTGGAACAACTTCTCCCCATTCCTCGCCTTGCGTGCGTCAGACATAGCCTTGGCTTCCTCCACATCCAACACGCTGTACTCGAGTCCATGGCAATGGATCTTTGCACCGGCCATGAAATTGGCGGGGTGTTGCGCGTTGATGCTGAAGCGTTGTTGCATGTTGAACAAGTCGATGGTGAGACTGTCGACGCCCCGCTGGGTCCTTTGCAAGAGTGGTACCTTGTTCAGCAAATTCGTGACGCGGAGCGTCAATGGGACGGGGTCGACGATCGGGGGTGCAAAAGGGTCAAAGCACGCGGGGGACGACGCGAGGAACGAGTTCGTCGATGGCTTGCCCGTCCAGTCAAAGAGCGACGTATCGCCCG
>JBBPRX010000911.1:0-10890 GCA_038093195.1 Boletus fagicola | reverse complement strand
TCTTTAATTGATTTCAGGCCCATTTGCTAGCCCCGTTATCATCTTTTCCGTCCTTTGATCCAATCCTTGAAAGGACTGCGATCGTTCACTTCTCATCATCGTCAAAGCTTTCTTGGTTTGCTCCTAAAAAGGTAGCCATCCGTATCCACCATATTTCATAAAATTTATACAACCCATCGAACCATCCTGGGTCTGGTACCATCTCTACTTTTTTGCTAACTTTTATGTCAGCTTTTGGTGTGCTTGCTGTGGCAAATGCTGCGATTTGTTGGGCCATGATGGCCAATTGTGCCTGCATGTCGGCGATCATTTGATCTCTGGGATCCATGGTTGGTAGTGGTGGTGGTGGTGGTGGTGCGTTCGGCAATGCGTAAGGACTTTCTTGTGGGCTCGGAATTGAGAAGTCCGATTCGTTTCCTCTTTGTTCCCACAGGTTGGGCTACTTCTTCCCACGTATAGGGGTCGATTATAACTTGTTTTGGAAGCTCGTAGATGGCTTCCGCTTCGTAAGGGTGTATTGGCTTTTCACCGTCTGTGAAGCCTGCACGTAGGAATTCGAGGAAGGTTTCTGTTAACTCCTCGGGTTTGACCTTGATGTCGTATGCGTCGTTGGGATCGTATTCGAACTGTGGGAGTTCGAAAGGTGTGTTTTCCTTCTTAACTTGGAAGGAGAGATCCTTGTGATCCGGGAAAATCCCATCTCGAGGGAAGTGGTTTGAAAACATCCAAAAGTAAAAGGAAAATCCAAGGGCGAGGACAAACTCACTCCAGCCGATGGTGAGAATCAGGTCAAAAACCTTCCTGACTTCTCTGTAGAAAGTGTAAAGTAACTTCGTTTGGGTGGGCACAAAACACTCTTGCACCACAAATTGAAGTGTATGTAAACGTAAAACAAATGAGCCTCACGGGGACTCGCGATAAATCGCAATAGAAGAAAAAGGGTTTTGTGCAGCGGTTTTTAAACCAATTAAGACCGCTCGAGGTCACTGCTGTGCCGCCCTAGATAGCTAAGCACCTGCTTTCCCAGTATAGGGATGGACTACTTAAAAGAAAATTGGGTGTCCAAGTGGACGAGGAATGTGAAGGGTGGAAATGCTCGTTATGCCTCGAGTCCGGCAGTTTTCCCTTTAACGCTAGGGGCTGCGTATGTAGACAGTGATAAGAGTGAAGTGACGGAAGTTTGTAAAGTCAAGTTCTAATGTTGACAACCTCAAATCTAAGAAAGACTTGGGTCACCTCACACGAGAAAATGCTTATAGAGTAAAGATGAGTTAAGGGAATCCCAACAAGAACTTGACTGAAGTTCTTGGGGCGTTGACATTCAACTATATATACTGGTCCGTGCATATCTATGATGTCATGACTCGTGTATGATAAGGGACGTTCTAGAAGGTACAGTAATTAAATAAGCGATACTAGAATGTTCTAGATCGTGGAGATTAAAAACATGAGTTAATACATGTGTTTAGATTCTAGACCTATTACGTAATGTCACGTGATATGGAAGTGAAATCTGAAAGAGAAGTCACATGACTTTTAGATAAGATAAGGTAAAATTGTGATCGTAACATCAAGGATCAAGGGAAAGAATCCAGAGAGGGTCCAAGGGAAGACTACTAGGGGTAGTCGTCTAGGAGGGAACCGTAGGGGATCTAGGGGTGGGTCTTCCAGAGTAGTGTCAGGGGTGAAGGGTCTCCTTCAGGAATTGTGACTTGGGGTATGTGGAAGGGAGGCAAAGGGGAGCCGCTTTAGGAAAAAGTGTACCCAATCGTAACATACCCCCGGTGGGTAACCTACCATATTCCAGTGCACTGTGACTGCATAGTACATACTGTACATACATATATTGGAAAACAACTTGAATTTAAAACATAATACAACACTTGTACTACTTAGATATGCTATGATTGATCTCTCAACAATGTTAATACCATCATCAATAGCATCCCATCATCTGTATGTTGCAAGCTACGTAATCCTAATTTCAAGGACCAAAAGCAGAGCAGGTGGTTATGATGTCAAAAGTGAAGGTGTGGGAAACAGGGAAGTGATATGATGGAAAGATGTGTAATGATGATATAAGAAATGATGTTTGTTTACCTAAGCAAAACAATCACAATAAGATTAAAAAATCATAAAATCAAGGAAATCATAAAATCGATCATACAAAAAGGTGGAAAATAAAGTAGAAAATGGTATACCATAACACTTGAGCTACATAGAACCTATAGGATTGTATCTGTGGGATACTCAGTAAGCATCATGATGTTAGTCACTGGTGACTGAGTATTTCCAGTAAAAACAATACACACACTACTAAATTGTATGTATTTATGTTAGTACAAACTGGCACTACCCCTAAGTGTACCCACCACATGGGTGTGGGTATCGGTATCGGTATCAGTATACAGGGGTCATACCCACACCTATACCCACAGGATACCCATACCCATGCAGATCCCTATTGGCAACAGAATGGTTTTGCTGGTTTTATTGGCTACAGGTTCACTGATGTACTGTACATGCATGTCACTGTTGTGGCTCCAAGGGTGGAAATTTCAAATCTCTTCTCTCACACACCCCACTAACAGGATGACTTTCGAAGCCTCTCAGCCCGACCACTGTGAGTACACCATAATAATGTCCTGTTGAAGTAAGGGAGAAGGTGGGATGTCACACCGGTAGTACCACACAAACACAATGATATGAATTTCGCCTCGATGACCCTCTCACGCACTCCTGACAAAGTGGTTTTCGCGTCGGCTCTTGACCTCGCTTGAATTCGCTGTGGCCAGGATAGGCGAGACATCGATGGTGGAGTCTTGGGCTGAGTTGTGGGTGCGGAAATGGAAATGGAAATGGAAATGGGCACTATCGACATAACTAAACTGGGTATATTACATAATTCAAATGTAACTATACACGTGATCATCTAGCAATTGCACGTGAGCGTGACGTCACTTGAATAACACGCGTCCCGCAGCTCCCGCCCTTGTTTCTTTCACCGTCCTGTCCAACCACTATGAGTCAAACTCTTAGTGAAATGGCATTAGAGTCTTCCCCGATGGCTCGGAACGACTCCTCGCTCCTCAACCAGCAAAGGTTGTTCGCGCGACAAGCCAGACGGGCAGCCAAGGCAGCGGAGCGACAAGAAAAATCAGACGCGTTGAAGGAGGAGGTCTCCTTATTTTCTTTACCCCGAAAAATGCAGATCAGCTAATGACCAATACTAGGGCAACGCCTTTTTTCGCAACGGCAACTTCCAAGTCGCTCTTGAACGATACCAACAAGCCATTGACGTGCACGGGTCATCTACAAAGCCTCTTCTGTTGACCAATTTGGCGGCTACGTATCTCAAGTTGGGCATGTTCGTCGAACGGTTTTGGTCTACATTCACCGAGCGCTAATGATTTGAGTATTTAGGTACGTCGAAGCACACGATGCAGCTGACAGAGCGCTCGGAGCAGACCCGACGTTTGTGAAAGCAAGGTACTATCGCGGTATGGCGCGAAAGCACATGAGAATGTTGGTTGCCGCAGCTATCGGTACGATCATCTCCGCGTGTCCGTACCTTGCATCTCATCACAGCACGCGACAGACTTCCGCATGGTGCTCACTCTCGATCCTGGAAACAAGGAAGCCGAAACCGAATTGACCAGTGTGGAAGAAACATGTCTTGACCCTTCTTATTGGGAAGAAGAGGAAGAGGACTTGAACAGCTTTTCCGACTATGAGGCGCCTGCGTTGGAGGATGACCCACAACTCGGGGAATCGCTCTCGGAATCGAGTGATTGCGAACATACAGGCAACGGCGTCCCATGCAAGTTTTACAACCGTACCGAGTGCAGAAATGGGCATGCCTGTCGGTTCTCGCATGCACCAGACCAAAAGAGTGAACGAGATGCGCTGTGAGCGTAATTCTTTTCGATGCTGTGTTGTGATTGTGACGGAATGTTGTTTCCAGAGGACGAAATGTGTGCCGATACTACTTGATCGGAGTGTGCAAGTTTGGCGAGCGATGCAGTTACTTGCACTCGACGGAGTATCTTTCACAAAAAGGCTGGTGGTCGACGACAGAAGGGGTCGACAAAGAGAAGAAGCGATACAAGGTGTTTCAAATGTTCAACAAGGCAGCCGCCGATTACAACAACCTTACCAAAGCCTCTGGGAAAGGGGAGGCGTCAAAGAAGAAGCAACCGAAGGGGAAGAAGAAACGTGACCATCGTTCCCGTGAAGGCTTCGGGAATTCAGAACCCGGGTTCGCGGCTGCCAGAAATCAGTCAAACCAGCTACAATCAGCCTCTGGCATAGGGCAGTCATCGCAGCAGATGAACAAGAAAAAACATACGGTTTACTCTGATCCGAGCTGGGACGGATATGATTCAGATAGAGACGAAGGCCACGCTATGTGTGGCTTCACGAGCAGTGAGGTGGATGAACTTATTTGTTATGGGATTAAACCGTGGGACGATGATGCATGGGTACGTTCGACTCGTCCAGTGATCCATCACTTTGATTAATTTTCCATTCCAGGATTTCTTCCACGCTATCCATAGTGATTATTGATGTGCATCAAGACATGGAAGGGCGTCCCACACTACATCTCCGCGTAAGTCTTCCCCGAAATTCTACGATTGCTCTCTCACATATGATGATAATGATAAGTATCTTATCCACATACCTTCATTCACAGCGCTCGCTTTCTCCATTCGGATTCTTACAGGCGAAAGCCAACCTTGTCCCTTTCATTTACTAGTTTCTTATATAATGACACTGTTTTTAATAACTTCATGTCTTTACCCAGAGTCACTGTGAAATAGCATGAATACCATCATCGAGATCAACAATGATCCCTATTCAAACCATTGGGCAGGTTATATTGGCAGCCATCTAGTCCAGCGTTTCTTTGAATACTGGATTTCATGGTGCGTTCCCGAGCATCTTGAATAGCAAGAAAGGGAAGCGCGCAACACGTTTACTATTCGTACTGGGAGATCTAATTTATACAAGGCCACACGGAACTCATTCCCCAGAGTTTTACATTTCCCAGTTGTGGACCATCGCAGAGAGTCGGCGCACACATCGTGGATACTGGGAATGTGGGGGGTATAATTCAGACAAATAATACTAGTGTTTGGATTCAAGAAGCGGTATACAAAGCCTCAGGGTGAGACTCTGACGCATGATACGGTGAATTGGAGGTAACGATACATAAACGGGGTTCGACCCCGTACATGTGTTGTTTTCGCCCATCTCCGCCCTAATGTTTTATCCTTAATTCCGAGTCGTGTTGATCTCAAAGCGGCTTCAACATACTCGGAGTCGACCATCGTACCATGCACACTTTTGTTCTCCGTATCGCGGAGGTCATCTAATCCTGTTGACTGTAGAATGGCGAGCCAATGAGTATCCTCAACGGACCGACCGCATGTACCTGTGCTATCTTTATCCGATGTCCTTGCGGGCCCGACTTTTGCTTACTATGAAGTCAACGTCGAACGATCCTTTGCTGAATCACCATAGAAGAGATTCAAATCGCCTGTATTCTCACCCCAGCGCTACAATAATGATATCTCATACCACGGTCTCCTCAGGCTACACCGGTGAACGTCTTCTCCAGCACCGTACCGTCTCCATGTCGGAGATCGATCACCCTGAACAAAGTTCCCCTGTTCGCGTCAATCGGCGTCGCGGCTGTCGTTGGGTCTTGGCACGACGATGGGTCCCTAGTACGTGCGCGACATCGTCTTTGCTCACGTGAGTTTCTCTTCGATGGGGCGGACTAGGTCGGCGTTTGGATGCACTCAACGGCCTCATAGGTCCCATGTCCCCGCAGAAAGTGCCACTCATGGTGATACTGTGCCCATTCTTGCTCACGTCGTGGGTCGTTTCGTGGCAGCCTGAGACTGGCCTTTCCCTGAACTCCGTTGGGTCAGTCCCCTGTGGTACGTTTCTATTCGAGATGACATAAATGTGGGGGGCTCCAACCCGTCTCGTTCGGTAGCTAAACTCGGTGTCTTGACCGACGACACAAAAAAAGGATGGTTGCCTACTACGATACCATCTGGGACGGCATGAGTCTCGATCAACTCGAGACGCTTCCAGATACCCAACGTCGATCTCCTTGTTCTCAACCCGCGACAAAAACAGGTGCGTCTCGTGTCCTCCGGGCCCTCTTCACGCTCCAAACCCAACTACCCACACAGTCGACGGCCACAACGGCTCGTATTGTGGCAAAATCGGTAACACATGCTTGATCAAAGACAAATTTTGCGAATAGAGCGCTGAAGGGGCCCGTTGACTTGAACAGCCCCCGGGCCAACGCACGGACGTCAACGTCGTTTGACGTGGAGGATGCGAGGTTGGTGAATAAATACTTGCTTATATGCGTCCGCGATTTTTCCTGTGTGGCCGCTTCGGCATATACTGTAGCTGGTGTACCTCGGTGCGAACTTGCAGTGTAACTGGAGCCAACCGAGCGCGCACGCTGAGATGGAAGCCCTGATATAGGACTGTAAACATGTGGAAGGGCATCCAAGGCAAAGTGGACTGTCATCGTTAAAATGACCAGGACGACGTCATCTATTGATGGCGTCGACGACTATGGACATTATACGGAGGCATGTATGATGTATATGCACTGATCACCATCCAAAAACAAAAGAAGAAGAAAGTACAATCCCAGCGAGAAAACGAGGGGGACGTCGCTGATACGCACGATCGACAGCGACGTCCACTACCACAACGCAGGGAGGAAAGCAATAGAAAAGAACATAAAGAGAAAAGCCACCAGACACATGTCCACATAGTTGCTTGATCCATCCACATGCATCCAACCTGAATCCATAATGCGCGCATGCGCGTACCGTGATCGTGACATGAGGGCGACCCCGACGGTCACCCCTGTCTGCGCGTATGTCCAAGACGGTCCGACCGTCAACAAATCGTACAGCCTGTGCAACATCCCGCTCGCCTTTCCTCGCCCTCTGTCGCATCCTCGACGTCCCTCCCTCCACCGCCAACACCACCACTCACCGTCGAGAACCGCCTCCCGAGGGCAACGGTCATCCGTTTCTTCTTGTTCAGTGCGGGGTCATCCGAGGGCAGTGCGTAAGGACGGATGGAGAGGTGGACGATCGTTGGGGTGGCATTGGATGCAGATGGGAGTGATGTTGGGAATCCGACGCCTGTAGAACGTCGATCAGCATATGGGGCGAGCAGAACAAGCCACGAAAAAGTCGACATCGTTGACCTGGCGTCCGGGAAACCGAAACACCACGCGACCGACAACGGAGACGCAGGAAAGGTAGGCAAGCAAGTCTAAACACGTACGCAGCAACGTATCATCGTCTTGCAATATCTTTCCCAGATAGAGTATTCGGAGATAGGATGGCGCAGGGGGACGTTCATCTTGCCAATCTAAACCAGACAAGAAGCCAGGTGGGTGGAGCAGAGCGGCCGGTTAAACGCAATCAGAAGGAGAAATTAGAAAAACGCAACCGATCACCACGCAGTCGGAACGGAAATGATGACGAACCTGCATCACGCGCAGGCCATGCGTTCCATACGAGCTCCTTGACCCGTCCGACTGTCGTTTCTGGATCAAACGACTGGGTTTTGCGGAGTCCAGAGACGAGTAGGAATGTGAGCGATATCTGTGGGGTTTGTGGAATGGGGGGATCGATGGCGAGGGTCTGTGCGTCCGGCGTCGGCGTCGTTGCCGTCGTCGTGTTGATCGCAGTCGTGGCAGGGGGGGTCGTGGCACCACCACCAGCAGTAGCGAGGACAGGGACATCCTGCACAGCAATCGCAGTGGGGATAGGTGGCAATGGAGGATACTCTGGCGCAGCTAACGAATCCACATCAACCCTCGTATAAGACGTCCGCGCGCTTGCAGAGATGTAGGGACCAAACTTGGCATTGGGAGGATTGGCGGGTGAATTGTGTGCTGTGGAGGGACGGTCGGAGGAGCGTGGTGGGGCGGATGTGAGGGGCTGAAGCGGACTGCCAAAGGTGCTGCCTTGTGATGTGAAGGGTCTGACGACGGTGTCTGCAAAGGGTGGACTGGCGGATGGCTTGGGTGGTGGTTGGGGTTGACTCGTGGACGAGTCGTCGCTCATCGTGGAGGAGGAGGTGGTGGTGGTGGTGGTGGTGAGCAAAAATCGAGGATAAAGAGACTCAGCGCTGGAAGGCAATGCGAGAGAGATAATATGCACTGCGACAGATGCGAAACGGGCCACGCGCGAACCCGTCGAATTTGATAAACGGCAGAGATCGGCGGCTGGGAAGGCTGCGAAATTGTCGACTTTTGTGCGAGTGGACCAGGAAGCGCTAATTTAACCCCCGCGATGGGAAGAAAATTCAAACGAGGGTGGGTGACGAGAACTTGTCCTAGTCCTCGTGGAGAGGCACAGCAAAAAAAAAAAAAAAAAAAAAAAACGGAACAAGCTGAGAGGTAAGTAGAAACTGTAGAATGGACGAGGAGCCCGACATCGGCTGGAATGAAGTTCGATTTCGAATGCCCCCGCTGTCAGTTACTGAGATCGAGCCCGATGTTGCACCCAACTTGAAGGAAGAGTCTCTCGCTTAGCGGCCTTGAGTGAATACGTCAATTCGCCGTCGTTTTACTGTCAGCCTTATCAGACTCGTCCAGTTTGTTCCTAGTTCACCCTGACCAACGTGGTAATGTATGTACAGCTACACGGTGCATCGCTATCACAACACCACCATGGCCCATCAGTTACATCCACTGACTGGAACACTCCATCATCCAGGTCTCATTTTGCAAGCAAGTTTGTCGTCAGGGACATTAGTTCATGTTTGAGATGTCCGGCTCCGGCTTGGCAACCAAAAAGGCATCTCTCAGATCTCGGCGCAATGGCCATGCTGCATTGTGGATGTAGCCTATAGCTGATACGTTCAGATTGAGGAACCTGGCGTGCCAAGCTTACGGATCGGAAAGTATCAGATAAACCTGCACTTGACTTGTTCCTTATATTGATCACCCATACCCCAGGTCCAATTAGCAATACCCTCATTCATTCTGTATGTACTTCTTTCCAAGAATTCATTGGAGACCATGTCCCCGGGTGAGTCACTAAACCATGTGCTGAGCAGATGCCCTTACGGACCCAGTGTCCCATTCATGGGTAAACGTCCGCGTGCTCGTGTTCAACACGAACCGGCCGGCATCCAAGCTCCACGCTAATGAACCCGATGGTTGTGTATCGTCACGGAGCTCGAGCAATCCTTCATCGAGGATTGCTTCGCTCGCGTGATGTGTTCCGAAGGCCGTTGTTTTGAATATCTTCAAATCCGTTCGTTTCTATGACGCATTCGATGTTTTTACTGTAACCCCAAGCTACAAGCGAACTCCGACTCGTCAAGTCGAGGGCACCCGATCACGAGGATATAGTTTCTGCATATTGTGCCGCGATGCCTCCATTCTTGATCGAAAGGACCTTATGGTCCTCGCCACAGTCGTCACCGTGACGACGTTTCGTGGTACGATCATGACCGTGGGATACACTTCTCCAACCTCCCGAGGTTAAATGGAGCTGTTCTGCTCCACACCCCAGACTTGGGGCTCGAGTTTACCGATCGCCTACCACGCTTATACGATCGTCCAGCTGAGCTGTCGTCAGTATCGGCGAGGCTTGTTACTCGGGCTACCTCGTACGCATAGAGACGGCGGCACACCTCCGAGGTAGTTTCAAATCTTCCCCCCGATCGCACAACCGACGACGCGTCGTTGTGCATCCAATCACACTATGTTCCGTTCAACTTGCAAAGTCATCCGCTTCGCATCTACCTCGTTCGTCGGGCACAAGCGCCGCTTCCGCAACTGATTCTGATGCACGGTTTACCCGTGTACACAGACAGGTAGCGAATTGCCTCGCCGCGTCGACCATGACATAAACATACATACATCGGCCACGACTGGGAACCGTCAGCGCCGTCGACGTACACCCGGACGATTACACTCACGGAGGTGAGCTACATACCCGCTCGCGACATGGAATTTGTCACAGGCACGTGGACGTATGAGGGAACGACGAGCACGTGTGCGATGACGGAAACGTAGAAACCGCCCGGGGTGTGAAGTTGCGGCTGCCAGTGTATTCCCGTCTTTCAGACACCGAGTTAGCCGTACACGCTCAATACTGAATTTTACACAACTTGCAGGAACACGACCTTAGGTTAGGTTAGAGCTGTCGCCATCGGGGAGGCTTGTTACTCGGGCCACCTCGTACGCATAGCGATGGCAGCACGCCTCTAAAGTAGGTTCAAATCTCTCCCCCTCCATCGCACGATCGACGACGTGTCTTCTGCATCTAATCGGAATCTACCTCGTTCACCGGGTCCACAGCTGCTGTTCGTGCCTAAAGTCTGTTTTTGATGCGCGATATACCGCACGATCACACTCGCGGAGGTGAGCTACCTGCTTGCAACATGGACTTGTCACAGGCACGTGGACGTACGACTCGGAGGGACTCAACGACGAGCACGTGTGCGATGACGGAAATGCACAAACTACCCAGGGTGTGAAGTTGTGGTTGTACATCAGTAAATTCACCAAGTGCTTTTTGGGCTTTTTAGCAGCTTTCCATCATGTCAACATCATGAAAAGCACAAAAGCCTAAAAGCACCAGAAATCACGTTAAAAGCACACTTCCGACATGGACAGCATGAAAAGCAATACATAATACATATGGTATTGAAACTGGACAAGAGTTTCTGGTAATCCGAATAGAAGTACCGCAACAGAGGTGAACAGCAAAGAGGAAATGGTGTAGGGGTTCTTACACCAATAACAAGAGTTGAGGTATGACGAGTAGACGGAGTAGTCCAAGGAGGGACTAGATAGTGCAAGTCACTAGAGAGGAGTGA
>JBBPRX010000910.1:0-10891 GCA_038093195.1 Boletus fagicola | reverse complement strand
CTAGATCTCTGATCCATGACATCATCAACATGTGTATTTAATTTCCGCTCTTCTCTCACGTGTTGCTTCTCTTTTCTCAGCATCAAACTTTGTTTCTCACATTACTCATCATTATTACCAACTTCTCTCACAAGAAGCATGGTCCGTGCACACTCATGTATAGTATATAAGGTAGACACTATACGACTGGTACGCCAGTCTAATCCACTTGTTCTCTTGAGAATTAAGGCGTGACTCTCTCCTCTTATCTCATAACTTGGTCCTCCTTTGGTTTTCTCCTCTCAGGTTTAGTGTAACCTGCAAAAGTCCGGCCAGTGTTGTTTTCGAGAATCTTCTCACAACACTTGGATTAGACTGCTTACACTGCCCGGACTCTTGGGCTAAGGAGTACCTACTGGAGTTTTCCAGTTTTCCTTTCTTCTTCACATCCGTGCCTTTAGGACGTAGGGATTGAACCCTAAGCTTTAGTCTCCATAGAACTACCTTCTCAGTCCCTCCTTTGAGGTGATACCAGCATCAGGGTCGTGCTTGATTTGCACAGAGCGACTAGGGAACCACTGTCATCGTACAGTACAGCCCTAGGCCGAGCTTATCCCGTACACTGGTAGTCCTCGAAGTAATTCGAGAGGTAGAGCATCTGTACTCATCTTAGTACAGTTTATGTGTAGTTTTGTTCCTGGTCACTGCGGCCCCCAGAGAACTTGTTATGCGTCATTTAGAAGACGCCGTTATTACCTTTGGTCGAAGAAGACATACCTCCGCCCGTTCGCTTGTCATATCCCCAGAGCTTGGTTGGAAGCTACCAATCAGTAAGAAACAATGGCAAACATTGATATGGACGAGTTGGTTGAAAAGATGGCCAAGCTCAATATGGAAAGAGAGAAGAATAGCATTACAAAAAAGATTCAAGATCCTGGAATGTGGGACGGTGACAGAAGTAAATTCCATCTTTGGTGGGTAAAACTACGGCTTTGGGTAGGAGAGCAGAAATGGAAGAATGACAAAGTATGAGGAATAGCAGTGCTCTCATGCCTAGAAGGAAAGGCCGCAGGATATGCCCAAATCACTATGGAATTCCTACTAGATAAAGAGGAAGAAGAAGTTTTTGACCACGATGGAAAATTGCTAGGTCTAAAAGGAGAAACCGCTTGGTGGGATTGGCCCGCCTTGCAAAGGAACATCAAAGATTATTTCCAGATCGATGTTCTCGCTCACGAATCCCTCAAAAAACTAGAGGTATTACGGTAGGGCGGCAAGGCTATTGACACCTTCTTACAAGAATACCAAATCTTGGTAAAAGAAAGTGATGTAGAAACCCACCATGCCCAAAGTCTTCTGAAAAAAGCGGTAGATTTCCGTATTTACCAACAACACTGCTTGCAAGGAACAGAGGCTACCTCCTTCCATGACCTACTAGAAAAATATAGAACTATAGGTCGAAACTTCGAACAGATGGCAGTCGAAAGGGGACCGCCGTCAAAAGCTCCATACATCCCAAGACCTCCACGGCCTAATGGCCAATACTATTATCCGCCCGCACGACCCCCTCCAGGTCAACATCCCCGCTTCACACCCACTGGAACTCAACTGGGAAGAGGCACGCCTATGCAGATCAATACACAGCAGGCGCAACCCCCGGATACCCGTACCTGTTACAGATGTCAACAGAAGGGTCACATTTGGCCTAACTGTCCCACGAATCCCAATCGTAGGGAATGACGTCCTCAAACCAGACAGCAGTTCATTTGGGACTATAACAATGGCACCTTTGTGCCAAATCCAACCTTCACCCCCCCCGCTGTTGCACAGGTTGCACAGCATCAAGGACACTATCCGGGACAGCCCCTTCCCATTCCACAAGGCAATCCCCAGATCACCCAAGCTACGGCAGTCAGCTATATGACACCAGAAGCCGAAGCCTTCTATCGGGACAAATTCGAAGTTGAGGCCAAGCAGCGAGCTGCACAAGCTTTAAAAGGACAGGGTTCATAGGTGATGAGGGTCCCTGTGAACCAGAATCATGTACAATCTCTTCTTCTCGCATTCTCACTAGAACGATGGACGAAAGTAGAAATACTTGTAACGAAAACAGCCTAGTGGATTGCACAGATTCCGACTTCCCTATATGTACATTAGATGACGTGTTTTCCCAATATGATGTTCATTCCGAAAGGGCGACTCCTGTGAGTGCGGTGCCGGAATTAAAACAATGCATGCTTAATTCCCTTGTTCAGCAAGTTAAGAATTCTCCTATTTATAAATCCCTCAAAGAATCACCACTTTCTCTTCGCACCAGTACTTTGTCATTTGGCGGTGAACTATCGCTTAAAACAAGTATTATGATGAAAAAAGATGACCAATGGCGTAATCAGTACGTTCAGGCACTTTTGGATTCAGGTGCATCTCATACTTTCATCGACGAACAATATGTATTACGACACAGAATCCCTACTTCTAAAGTAGACCAACCATTAAAAGTGAAAAATGCCAACGGCTCTAACAGAGCAATAGGCCAAGTAACTCATATGGTCACATTAATTATTACCATTCAAGGACATTCAGAAGTCATAGATGCTTATGTTTCTCGTTTGGGATCTCATCGACTAATTATCAGGTATGATTGGCTTTACCGGCACAATCCCGATGTCGATTGGGTGAACAAAACTATTTCCTTTGCTCATTGTACTCCCTATTGTAAAATTATGGGCCTCGGACCAGAGGTCATTCCCCCTTCCATTCGCGTCATAGAGGAAGGACTAAAAGAGAAGATCCCCGAAACATATCACGAGTTCTTAGACATTTTTTCAGAAAAGGAATCAGAGTGCATGCCCGAGCGAAAGCCCTGGGATCACACTATAGATCTCAAACCCGATTTCACACCGAAAAAGGGAAGAGTGATTCCTCTTTCAGACGTCGAAATGGAGGAAGTTCGCACCTTCATTGATAAAGAACTTAAAAAGGGATACATAAGACCTTCCAAGTCCCCTCAAACAGCACCTGTATTTTTTATTCCTAAAAAAGACGGAAAAAAGAGACTCGTTATGGACTATCATTATCTTAATGAAGGTACCATCAAAAATGCGTACCCGCTCCCCCTTATTTCCACTCTCATTGATCGGCTAAAAGATGCCGACATGTTTACTACGCTGGATCTGTGATGGGGATACAACAATGTACGCATCAAAGAAGGCGATGAGTGGAAAGGAGCGTTTGTAACACCAATCGGGGCTTACAAACCCACTGTCATGTATTTTGGAATGACTAACTCTCCCCCCACGTTCCAACAGATGATGAATGACATCTTTAATGACCAATATGCTGTATTAGTAATCTACATCAATGATTGTATGATATTTACCAAAGGAAAAACCAAAGTAGAACACAAAAATATTGTAAAAGAAGTATTAACAAGATTACGAGAGAACGATTTGTACGTTAAACCAGAAAAATGTGCATTTTCCAAGGACAAAGTGGACTTTTTGGGAATGGTAGTATCTAAAGAGGGGGTCAAGATGCAGGAAAAGAAGATAGCAGGAGTATTAGATTGGCCAACTTCTACTCGCCTCAAACAGCTGCAAGGCTTCCTCGGACTTTGTAACTATTATCGACGCTTCATCGAAGGTTTCGCCAAGATCGCAAGGCCACTCAACGATCTAACCAAAAAGGACACACCATTCACATGGGGTCCTCGGCAAAAAGAAGCTTTCAAAACCTTAAAGAACAAATTTCGTGAAACCCCTCTTTTGGCATACCCAGATCGAAACAAAGAGATGAGGGTAGAAACAGATGCCTCGGATATAGCTACAGGGGCGGTTCTTTCGGTAAAATGCAAAGATGAACTTTGGCGACCATGCTCTTTCATTTCCCACTCCTTCGACAGCGCTGAGCGCAACTATCCTATCTATGACAAAGAACTCTTGGCAGTAATTCGTGCTCTGGAGGAATGGAGGCACTACCTAATCAGTAGAGAAGGATTCGAGATCTGGACAGACCACAAGAATCTCGAATACTGGAAAAAGCCACAAACCTTATCTGGGAGACAAGCACAATGGCATGCATTACTACAAGAATTTATTTATTTATTTGTCTACAAACCAGGTTCATCAAATGGCAGAGCCAATGCCCTATCTAGGTGACCAGATCATGGCGATGCTGTTCAAGATCATAATACAAACATTACAGTTTTACCTCCTTCTTTATTTTTGAACAATGTTTCATTAGAATCTTCCTTTTTTGATACTTTACAATCCGAGTCAATCGCTTTAGGCATTGATTCTATTCAGGACTTCTCTTTCGATTATGAAAACAACATTTTCAAAAATAACAAAAACAAAATCTTCATTCCCCCTTCCTTACGTACACAACTCTTAAATATTTGTCATGATTCCCCAATCGGAGGACACTCCGGACAAGGACATACCATTCATCTTCTTACCAGATATTTCTCATGGCCAAGAGTCACAAAAGACGTTAAATTATATGTAGATAGCTGCCAAGTGTGCGCCCTCACGAAGGGAAAGTCAACAACACCGGCAGGAAAACTTATTCCACTACCCGCACCAAAACATCCGTGGGAAGATCTATCTGTAGATTTCATTACCGGTTTACCACCGTCACTTTCATTTACGGCAATTTGCATGGTGGTAGATCGCTTCTCCAAAGAAGTTATATTCATTCCCTGCTACGATACTGTTTCCTCAAAGGACTTAGCAGTTATTTTTAGAGACAATGTTTGGTGTATTCATGGACTACCCTCTACGATAGTATCAGATAGAGGACCCCAGTTCGTATCGGACTTCACCACACAGCTTTGCCAGCTTCTTGGGATCACACAAAAAATATCCACAGCCTATCACCCCCAAACTGACGGCCAAACCGAGAGAATAAATTGGGAATTGGAACAGTATCTCCGAGCTTACATAGCTAAACGTCAAGGAGATTGGGCAAACTGGATTAAAATGGCTCAATTCCACCATAATAACTCTCTTACAACCACTACTGGCACAATTCCCTTCGCCGTCACACGTAATTACGCCCCCCGCATGGGATTCGAAGGAAGCGCTAAAAGCTTAGCTGGCGGATTCGCAGGAGAGATGAGCCATTCCCATAAAGAAGTAGAAAAAGCTTTAGAGAATACTAGAGAACAAATGAAGCAGACAGCGGACAAAAGAAGGTCCGAAGCACCGGAGTACAAAAAGGGTCAGCAGGTCTGGCTTTCCACGGACAAACTAAAATTACCCTACACAGCTAAGAAGCTTACGCAAAAATGGATAGGACCTTATGAGATCTTAGAGGTCCTTCCAAACGCGGTCAAACTCAAATTACCTAAACACGTCAAAGTCCATCCCACCATTAACATATCTCGAGTCAAACCCTATCGCCAAACTTTACCAGGACAACCAGTACTATGTCCAGATGCGATCGAGATAGACGAAGAGGGAGAAGAACAATTTGAGATAGATTATATTGCCGCATCTCGCTTCAAAGGAAAAGGGTTACAATATTTAGTCCATTGGAAGGGTTATGACGAAACCGACCGTACTTGGGAAACAGCGGATATTATTACCACTGCTCCAGAAGCAGTAGCTGATTTCCACACTCAAAATCCTTCCACTCCTCATAAACTCCGCAGACTTTCTATCGCCAATTTCCAATTTTTATTCTCTACTTATGAAAACTTTACCGAATCGAACTTTCAAGGGACTCGTCTGGAATACGAGTCTTAAAGAGGAGGTAGTGTTATGATATACAACATTTTCAAACTTTTAATACACTTACCTTGTACTACATTTCTACCTTCAGTTTCATCGATGCATGCACGTGACCATGGGAACACACACATGACTAGATCTCTGATCCATGACATCATCAACACGTGTATTTAATTTCCGCTCTTCTCTCACATGTTGCTTCTCTTTTCTCAGCATCAAACTTTGTTTCTCACATTACTCATCATTATTACCAACTTCTCTCACAAGAAGCATGGTCCGTGCACACTCATGTATAGTATATAAGGTAGACACTATACGACTGGTACTCCAGTCTAATCCACTTGTTCTCTTGAGAATTAAGGCATGACTCTCTCCTCTTATCTCATAACTTGGTCCTCCTCTGGTTTTCTCCTCTCAGGTTTAGTGTAACCTGCAAAAGTCCAGCCAGTGTTGTTTTCGAGAATCTTCTCACAACAGAAACTCCGGAACATCGAAGTTACCTCCAGGAGTTTGGAATGGTCCTAACAGCATTCCCTTTAGTGTTCAAGGACAGGAAGGTACTGGATAGTGTTGAGTAGGTGGATAGAGCATCCGTGCAGCTGTGAAAAAAATGAATTAGTGCTAAATGTGACAATAAATGGATGCATATGTACTAAAGCCATGGGGTATGTATGTATTGAAACTGGACAAGAGTTTCTGGTAATCTGAATAGAAGTACTGCAACAGAGATGAACAGCAAAGAGAAAATAGTGTAGGGGTTCTTACACCAATAACAAGAGTTGAGGTATGACGAGTAGACAGAGTAGTCCAAGGAGGGACTAGATAATGCAAGTTACTAGAAAGGAGTGATGAGGATTAGAAGTGTATGAGGAAAGCCTATTAGAAGGCTATGATCGAGTTATGGAAGTCCTTAGTGATAGAAGGACTGAGAGGAAATTAAATGTGCTAGAAAGCACATTCCATAAACACCATAAATGCTAAAGAAAGTGGACATACTGTAAGGTCCACTATATACAGTATATGTCTCGTACATGGTGCATAGACCAAGCTGTATCTGACAAGTATAGTAAGTGTCTCGTCTGTACGAGGAAGACAAAGCCTGTAAAGGCAATACCCTGAACCCTGGTAAATGGATTATAACACTATTGGATGATAAAGCTATCATATAAGTCCATGAGGAGTAAAACCCTGTACCCTGAAGATAAGGTATAACATCATAGATAAGCCCTATATCCTGGGTAAGATACCCTGGTTCCTGATCATAGGATATGATATGATAGTCATGTGATAGTCTAGAACATACAGTAAGTTTAGAACATATCAGGGTGAAGGGTATGACATCAAGGTCATAAAGGTCCTAGAACAACAATCTTAGAAGAGACTGGTTCTGTCATGTGATCACAAACGTGTCACAGGACCTAGAATATGTCAATAGACATATGATTAACCCTCAATAGCAAAAGAATATGAATAGTGAGAATAAAAGGAATTGTGAAAGATAAAGAAATGGATATAAGAAATCCATAATTGGACTTAGTGGATAACCACAATTCCGATAGTATACCCTGCTCATGGAAGGTGGAAGATGGAGCTTGAAGGAGAGCACGAGTCTGATCACTACACCACACAACATTCTTGAAGGCTGACCAACACTGGATGATGGTATTGATGGAGAGACCACATGCATGTGAGAGGAAGGACTAGGCAGAACGTGGAAGGATATCAGGTGTTGTAGTAAGGGGACAGTCAGATGGTTGGATGAGAGTGATGTCATTCTTGATGGCAGCAGCAGTGGCAAGAAACAATAAAAGGTGGTCAAAGGGGATTGATTGTAGTGATGGATTGGCCGAAATCTGTGCGGAAAATGTTGCTAGGTCCATATTTTGGGCCAGACTGACATGAGAGAATTCTGGCGGGCAGTATGGTGGCGCAGCAAAAGGGCGGGGGAGGGCGGGATGGCGGGGGGCTGTGACGTTTGGCGTTGCAGCACCGTCAGCACAGTTCAATCTCCGCCCCAAAGTGTGGCTGAAGGTTCAGACTGATTGGACAGCTCGGACAGCTCGGACATTCGGAAAATTCAATTCCGTGACTTTTGATTTTTGTGGAAGACCCGAAACTCGCTCAGTCTAATGAATAATACCAAACCACATGTGGTGTGTAGCGCGATGCACGGCACTTGCGACATCCCTGCTGCTAATCCAAAGTATCTGGGTTCGGGCGTCGGCGGAAATATATAGCGGCCTCCTGTGTTACTCGTATCAGATATATCGAGCCCATGAACAAGAGAACGGGAAAACCCAGCCCCTGGAGAACCAGAAGCTCGAGCTTCACCTACCCAACGAGCTGCACTGACGCAAGGCATTCTCCTACGACCGCTTGAAAAGTGCAGCTTGGGCGGCCTCGGCCAAGGACTGTTCTCGAGCCTCCTCTGCAGCCTTTTTTTTTGGGTACATTCAGAGGCGTGCCGTTTAAGAAAAGGCGTTCGACGTCACCTGTGCCTCTTCGCGTGCCTTCACGTCGGCTTCTCTTGACGCGAGTGCCTCAATGCATCATCGCAACTTTAGTCCGGTCTGCCATACACTGCATTGAAACAGACAGGCGACACACCTCTGTGGACGCGTGGATGAGACCGGGGGGAGCAGATGACAGTAAATGAAAAGGAAAAGGAAAGGTTTGGTATCAGAAACTGGACCGATAACCGTAGCCCAACCGGAACGGCGGAACGACGCACCTTTGCCTTTGGACATGACATGGTCGTGAACGGAGTAGCCTAGGTAGATGCCATATATGCTGAGTCCAGCGAGTCCAGCGACGAAAGTCCGGTGGAGGACGTCGGCGAGGGTGAGTGGTATCCGGTTGTACTTTGGCTGTCTTAGGCCCAGGAAGGTGAACAAGGACATGAATGTTCTGCCAACTACCGTCGAGGATTCGAAGTGGTTGAACACTGAAATGTGAATTGTACACCCAGGCCACGTGACAGCTCGTCCATCCGGTCGTCGACTCGTGTAGTATTTCGTCCCCAATTGAAGTTCGCTCTTCCGTCCTCAAAAGCTCTTCCAAGAACTCTGCGAATCACTGAGTAAACGCTTGGGGAGATTGCAAACACTAGGTTCAATGTAAATGACCCCGCTCGTCAATCTTACCCCGTTCACTTTCAACTGGCAAAGTATACTCCTCTCTGCACTACAGTAACTAATTCGTATAGAATCGGCTGTGCGTAGCCCTCAATCTACACAGATCACGAGGAAGTGGTGGGGGCGAGGGGTGGTGAAGGATGGATATATACATGGGCCGACTCGACTCTCAGACTCGGACCAATCCTGACATATACGCCCTATAGTTCCTGACACTTTTATCTACCCCATACCAATTGGCACCTAGTATTTTGATGGAACTATCATGAAGGTGGTTAAATTTACAGCGGCAGAAAGCCAGCTACGTGCCACGTAGTATGTGGCCTCAAAGCTGAGCGCCGAACCTACACCAGTGATCGATATGGTAGATAAGATCATAATGCACACGACTGGGTCCACGAAAAAACTTTAGTGATAGAAACTGAGAAAGTGTATGATGTACATATACATTATTCACTTCATTAACGTCCCTTTTTATTGTACTGTCTCACCGCAAAAGGTGCCGGACTCTTGGTCATTCTATACCAAATGGTCACCAGGACAATCGGGCTAGGGAGCGGATCGACCCTGATAGGCCTGACTACTCGGACTCAAATGTTGCCATGCTGATTTGGCTGGTGAAGATTGCCTGGGGATATGCTATCGAGATCTCCCTTCTTGCGAAGTGCTCCATGCTTAGTATCATGCGACAACCCTAGATGCAATGTCACGAATGAGCGCATTCCCAAGACCAAACGGGATCGTACTGAGATGCTAAACAGAGACGCGACCCAGCTGAATTGCAGAAAGGAAAAAAAAAAAGAAAAAGCTAAGCATCAGCAACACTCGACGCCAAACAAGGAACACAAACAAAAAGATCGCAGTTTCTCGCTCGTTCCTCAAATCATATACGACGAACAATGACAAGAGTATGACTGGGTCATCAGATCAGTATTGAGCTGACTGATCCAACTGTCGCGGGAGACATCTACTCACAAGCAATCGTAGCATACATCATGCTGCTATCACGAACCACGAGTGAGACGAGTGGGGACCTGTTCCAACCTGCCCTGAAAGCGAGGAAGTACTTGAACAACGTCAGGCCAGCAAGTACACAATGGACGGTGAACACGACTATGCTAAGTGGGCCCGCTGATTATACGTACTCGCAGCAAACAGCGGAGCAAGGACTCACTTTTGATACCTGGCATTCTGGGTCATTTGTGTTAGAAGGCACGTTTGGTAAAAGGCCAACTCTTTCTGCAACCATAGCATTCTCATCGTCCCCGCAAATTCTATCAAGATCAGACTCAAGAGTAGGAAGGCTATCCTTCTGGATCGATTATATAGAGCAAATACTGTAGGCCTTGTCCAGCCGAATTGCATCGTACAAAGGAGAAACCACATTAGACTCACCGCGAGAGGCCAAAATTAGCTCCAGCAAACTTCCAAGACTCTGTGATAAACCGGAGACATAGACGTGCCATATGGTGCAGAGCACGGGTGGGTTACTGCCATCTACCAATTGTCCGATCAACCAGTTGTGCATTCTAAGTTGAAATCAGCGAGCCTCTACGAGATGGGTGTGGGATACGTTGCAATGCACTCACATGCATGCGAGTATCACAACATAGCGAAGGAAGAAGTATATCCACTTCAAAGGGTTTTTATTCCGCATACTGTAGGCGGTGTCAGAAAGCCGACCTAAATGATAACCAAACTCGATGCGCACGTCCAAATATATTGAACATCCTTGTCAAACGTTAGAAAGCAGTTCCAGGCCAAGAAAGTGAGACACGCGACTGGGGGTCGTATCAGCACCGTGCAAAACACTACGTCGCTAGATCATACCGCTATGACCGCGCACGTCGCGAATGGCAGCTGCATATACAGGAGATATCGCATTGTTGATATCACCTGAAGACATCTTGCAAAAGCGGAATCGTGGTCGTGAGGGACTGTCTGGTGCGTAACAGTCTGGGAGTCTGGGGTGAGGATGTGAGGTTGAGCATGTCCGGATGTGCAAGCCGGGCGCGTAACGTTATAAGCTTGACGCGTGACGACTCG
>JBBPRX010000909.1:0-10894 GCA_038093195.1 Boletus fagicola | reverse complement strand
CGTAGGGACGTCCAAGAAATCTTCCGCGCCACTCCCCACCATAGTTTCTTCATAACAGCCGACATTATAAACTAGATATATATACGGGCCGAACTTCGTCGGGAGGAACCTTGTTTACAAGTGTAACTGTGTAGTACCCTCTGTCAAATACCTCTGGCCCTCAGTTCGGGTCAGTATAGCGTTTGCAGACCAGCTCGTGTATGACCCATCTTTTTCAAGCTACGTATAAGACAATCGGAGGGCGAGGACTTTGTAACGATCCGATCGCGGAACATCTTTCCGTGTGGTATCTTGACGTCTGACAATGGCAATTAGCCGGACAGGAGAGACATATTCTCAGGTGTAATTATTATAACATACAGTTCCTCCCAATAAAGAGATAGTAAAGCTTCATATAAGATCCTTTCAATTTCTCTCCAGGCATCCCTGGACCCGAGGTTGGTCTGCACGAAATTCCCATGTATATGAGGAAGGGGGAGAAAGGTCTCTATGCTAGCCAACACAATTGAAACCACTCGCTACAACCGTCAAAGCTTACTTCTTCCATACTCACTGGCAAAACGTACTGTGCACCCATGCTGAGCGCTGAAACCCCGTCCTGGGGTTAAGGTTAGGTTACACATATGTCAAGCCAAGACTTCCCACGGGCGTCGAATTTGGTTTTCCCACACATTCTTGGTTCGTAAACCTGTCCTCTCCGGGTCCAGGAATACCCATGGATACAGTAAGCATGTATACCTGTTGTCGGGTGTCAACAATGTGATAGGATTCAGAATGTGCATATGGATCATGACAATCCCTTCGTGGCGTAGCTGCTTTCAAGATTTCATTATTGCAATGTCCACTGATCCATGGCTCGATCAAATACAATATCCGGATTAATTTGTTAGAAAACGCAGAAGGTGTTGGAGATACTGAAGGAGCAAAGGTTATCGTTAGAAACTGCGTAAATTTCATTCGAACTAAAGAGAAAGAAATAAGGAAAGAAAGAAAACAGCACAAGTCTAGTGTCCTTGCAACGATACACGAATATCTGTGATACAATTTAAGATGGTATATGTTCCATGAGGTATAAATCAATCGGCGCTGCGGTCCAGGACCGGTTAGCAACCTGTCAGAGAATAAGATTGAGCAAGCTTCTCAGCGCTATGCCAGTGTATCTCCTTACCGGCTTCACGTACCATCCGGAAGTGTTTCTGAGCGTTCCAATATTTCGAATATAATATCCCAATCTAGAAGGAAGTTGCTTGGAGAGTTGATGGTGAACGGAGGAACATGTGGGGATTGGCGTATAACGACGCCTTGGATGGGCGTAGTCGGTGAGATTTCTCGCTGAAGGTGTGGAGGAATCGCAGGTAGTGACGTATTTATTAAAAGCGCCGGTCGCACGTCAATGCACGAGCTATTGCGGGGAGCGCGAGGTCCCGCAGGTTTCCGTCTGCGTGGATGACGGCAGTATGGTTTTTCACTGTATTCAACGAGTATGTTGGGTGTCTGCATGGGAGAAGAGGACGAGGACGAGATGCTAGAATCCAATGACGCAGTAGAGGTAGTTGAACGTAGAGTGGACCCTCGAGACAAGGTTGGCCTTGCAATCGGCCAAGGCCAGATGTCCCGGTGCTCATTCAAGGATGAGTCGGACGAAGACGATATCCAGCTACAGGGACGAGGTCCCCTCACTCGGTATGTTTTTCTGTGGGTAAGCATCGAGAGGGGTTGAGAAGTGTCCATTTCGAGCGAGTCTGTCGAGCATTCAACGGAGACGAAAGGCTAGCCAAGGCGAGTGTGGGGGCTGTATGAATCTGCGAGAGGTGTGGTGGGAGCGCTGATGCGGATTAGGTGCGCGAAAAGGATGCATCTTGGAGAATAAATGGGAACGCGCCCTGGGGAACCAAATGCATTTAGTTCCCGGACTGGACAAATTTAAACCAAGGGCACTGTTCCTCGGCACTGCTTGTCAGTGCACATCTGATTGAAGTTGATGAACCAGCTTACTCAGCTTTTATTCAATTGGTTTGGACCCGGTAATCTGGCAGTGCGTGATTTGAATCATTGGTTTTGCCTTGGGTTTTGCGACGTATCTCCGCACGCGATGAACTTATCATGAACTGGCACAGATTCAACCATCATCGCAGGAGCGATGCTTTTTCAGTCCAAGTAGATATATTTCGAGATTTTGAGCATGATGGTCAGGCAGAAGCACCAACTCCGCCCACTCAATAGAGTCGCACTCGGCCGGCCCCGTAGTGATAATGACTCGAACCGACCGGTGCCCGTGACTCGACCAGTCCTCAAGCATACACTGAGAGACTTGGAAGGCTAACGTGACAGTTCAATTGACGGTGTAGTAACTTCGGTTTCTACTGACTGGGCTCGCAAAGTCATGTCGCCATGGTAATATTCAACCAACGTGTAGATCTGACTCGGATAACACCCCATATATCATAGAACTTGAGGTGTCCCCACTGACAGATCCGCGGGCGGCAAAAAAAGCAACAGAAAATCGCACACGATTCTTGATCGTGTGCTTTCTCAGGTACTAACCAGCCTGAGACAAGTCGAGGTGTTCGATTACAATCAAAGTTTGTCCCATACCCGAAAAGCAAGCGAAGTCATAGGGAGCTTCGCTCAAGTAAGTACTGTCGCAGGAATGCTTGATCTGTCGCAGTTTCTACACTTACACTCTGGATCGTTCGTTTCTTCCACGTCATGATTGTTCCGATGGGCCGCTCTCAGGCAGATTTCGACCCATCAGTCCTCTCCAACGAAATTGCCTTGGATGAAGCCCTCGACGCACTTGACCCCCTTCGACATCTCAGAGGTGACGAAAGTCTCGGAGATGATGACGATTCACAGTGTATCGTTCCCGTTCAACCACGATCAACACACAATGAACTTATCCGGCTGTCGTTCCCCGATCGTGGGTGCTCCACTGCCATACACGTCATGCTTAAGGTGGACGCAAGCCCTGGTTGCGGGGGGATTGCTTGGCCTGCTGGGGAGGTTCGCATATCTATTCTCGGTTCACCCTTTTTCGCCGCAATAGGAAAGCAAACCGATCACAGGTCCTCGCGAATTATCTCGCCCTTCGTGGGGAGAAGTACTGCATAGGAAGAACGATCTTGGAACTAGGCAGTGGAACTGGTTTAGTTGGACTGGTCGTCGGGAAGCTCGGCGGCAAAGTTTGGATTACTGACCAAGCGTCAGTCAGCACTCCCCAACCTTGGTTTATAATGCACGACTCACTCAGATTACATAGACCATTACTAGATGTCATGCAGGCGAACGTGAAATTGAATCAGCTACAGTCATCTGTGATCGTGTCAGAATTAAACTGGTGAGCAAAGTTAGCCTTTTGCCGGGATGACATCACACATATGCTGTGGAATATTAGGGGGGAGGTGCTGCCTCCGGAGATACCCCGACCAGATTTAATTCTAGCCGCAGATTGCGTGTACTTTGAGCCGGCATTTCCGCTCCTGGTAGAGACGCTCTCCAAGCTGGCGACGGAGCAAACGGAAATATTGTTTTGTTACAAAAAGAGGCGAAAGGTATCACCGTCCTTGGGAAGTGCTGTACCACTACTTATCGGTGACAGGCGGATAAGCGCTTCTTTACGCTACTCAAGAAGGAGTTCAGCTGGAAAGAGGTGTGGACTGCAGGTTCCTCTATTAAGCAGCGCAATTCAAACTCATGCAGGTCGAGGACGACCCAAACCACGAGAGATACAGTCGGGAAGCTATTTCACTTTTAATGCTGCATAGAAAGCCACAAAAGTCCGAGGGTGCTCTCGTTGATGACTCTGGGAGATAATATACAAGTGGACGCTGGAATGGTCCAATCCCCGAAGCTACGAAGAAACAATCGAGTCTATGGGGTGTGGTGCTGACATTTCAAGCGAATGAGAATTCGCTACCTGCACGGGACATCCATTCCGTCTGTTTTCTACATGTAGACTCTAGATGCAGCATCAAGTAGTAAGTAAGAATGCAGGTTTTCTGTCACCAGGCTATGGAGGTATTATTGTCTTGATCTATTGTCGAACGATCAACGTTTATCAACTTCATTTCGCCGGGGACTAACCTGTACCCCATGGAGTCCTTGAATTTCTTGCTTCAAAACTTCAGTGACGAGCTTGTGTTGCTTCACTGTCGATAGGCCCTTGAATGCGTCGCTAGCAATCTTGATTGCAAAAAATGAGCCACATCCTCCTGGTTACACGGGTTGATTGATTCATGCCTGACCCATCTATGAGTGTTCGTTGGGCTACTAACCAGAAACGTCTTGCACTGCAAGCTCGGACGGGGAGAAGCGCTCAGTTAGCTTAGTCACTATAGTGCCCTCGGTGTCGATGGACTGCGAAGCAGGCGTCGACAGCGATCGCAGGAGTGGTGGGGCCGACCTTGGCACGGCGAGTTGTCTTGCCAGTGATGAAAGCATGTCGTTCAGTCTTTGGAATTTCCTCGCCCTGGATTGAATTGTTGTCACGTGTTCGGTACTGGAAGTAGCGTGTGGTGGTTTAGACAAGTCTTCCCGTTTCTGGTCCCCATGCGCATCCTTCGCGCAGTGTTTCAACCAGCACTTCGAGGCTTTCATGGAGTCAGTCCGTCTCCGACCAGCATCCTGAGGTCGTGTTTCTTGCAGCGACCGCCACCCCGTCTATGTCATACTCTACCTCCATTCCGGATCCCGGGCTGTCCGGACATCAAAAGACTTGGAGCTCTACGGTTCCCTGACTCACGCTCGTTGTCAACTCGTGCCGCCCGACCCGAAGCAGGTGCTTCCAAGTTGCCTGTATTGGCACCACCTGCAGTCGGTCGCTGGCTCCTCTTCTCATCTGCATTAGTCTTCGCCGTTATCGTGGTCGGAGGTGTCACACGTCTCACAGAGTCCGGTCTCAGCATCACAGAATGGCGGCCCATTACTGGCATCATACCTCCACTCAATGACGAAGACTGGAATGCCGAGTTCGAAAGATACAAGGCAACGCCAGAATTCAAGCTGTCAGTGCATTTCTCGAACAGCAGCTTTCTCCAGACTCGGCTGAATCATTCTGACAGGATAAACCATTCAATTTCATTGGACGAATTTAAGAATATCTTTTACATGGAATGGGGCCATCGTGTCTTGGGTCGCATTATTGGCGTTGCATTCGTACTTCCGCTGTCCTATTTTGCGGTCAGGAAGAAGCTTACCACTTCCATGCCCGCTAAGCTAACTGGCATGGCACTATTGATTGGTTTCCAAGGGGTTCTTGGATGGTATATGGTTAAATCTGGTCTTGAGGACTCAATCATGGAAACCCCAGGCGCAGTACCCCGCGTCTCCCAATACCGCCTAGCAGCACACCTCGGTACTGCCATCCTACTTTATGCTGGAATGCTCGGAACAGGTCTAGCGGCCATCAAGGATTGGAAGTATGCACAGAGTGGCATCTGGAGCGGATCAAAAACCATGTCATGGCAGGAGATACTCTCCAACCCTGTGGTCAAGCGGTTCAATCGATATTCCCGTGCTTTGACGGCACTGGTTTTCCTGACAGCATTGTCTGGTAGGTGGTGGCCAGTGCGGTGTTTGTACTGGCACTCACATGAATACGAAAGGTGCTTTCGTGGCAGGTCTGGATGCGGGACTAGTGTATAATGAGTTCCCATTAATGGGAGGTCGCATTGTACCCCCCTTGGACGAACTCTTCTCCATTGCGTATTCCAGGAATGCAGATGGATCTGACGTCTGGTGGAGGAACATCTTTGAAAACCCAACCACTGTTCAATTCGACCATCGTATCCTTGTAAGTTTCCCCATTCCAGACTCATCCTCCATTTCGATTCTAAAATCCGTTCCAGGCAATCACGACATACTTGAGCACATGTCTCCTCTTCGCTCAGAGTCGCCGGAGTGCCGTTCGCTCGCTGCTGCCACCACTCGCTCGGGTCTCGATGACGGCTGCCTTTGCGATGGCAAACGTCCAAGTTCTGCTAGGGCTGGCTACCTTGCTATACCTCGTACCCGTTCCCGTCGCGGCTGCACATCAGGCGGGTAGTGTGGCCTTGCTAAGCGCGATGGTGCACCTACTCGTTGCGCTTCGCCGGCCTGGCTTGGCAGCTCAACTTTGGCGGAGTGCTGGGATGGAAGCTAAGAAACACAGTCATAGAAGCTAAACGGTCGATGTCGTTAGAATTGCCCATATAAATATACCACCCACACTCAATTGTCTTTATAGTATTTTTTTCCCTACTAACATGCGTGTACAACCAATGGTTTTTGCCTCTCGATTGAAAAGCGCGGTATTACACAGCAAGGCATTGTATATTGACACTTTCAACCTGACATCTGTACATCTTCAGCGGGTGCTGCAGGGGGCACTGGGACCGTTCCATCCGCTGGAGCCTTCACATCCATACTTTCCAAGTAAAGCCGCACTGCATCCCCTTCAACGATGCGGAATTTGACTTGAGAAGTAGGCTTTTCAAGCACACCAGCCGGACCAATGATGCCAATTGAAGTATTGTTGATGTTGAGCTCTTTATCCTGTTGGAGCGTCTCGCGGAGCGCGTGCAGACCATGCTTGATCAGCTCTTCCAGAGTACCTTGCAAAGGGTAAGTAAATCATAGCGCCAGATGGCCAAGGGGACGGACAATCATCAAAGCTCTCATAGTGCTTCTCCAGATACGTCTTGGCACTTTGGCAACGTGCACCGATCGACATGGCCAAGTACTCGTACGAGTTTCCTGAAGGTGAGAATTCAAACAGGTGGGGTCCAGTTTGGTCTCGTCCGATGACAAGGAAGCCAACACCATAGGGCCGACGTCCGTATTCTTGGGTGTTTACCTGTGCCTCTAGCCATGCAAGAGATGACGCTGAGATTCAAAGTGACACCATGCAGACTTACTGTCGGCGATGGCAGAAACTAGCCGGTTTACGGGCATCGGGCGATTGAAGACCATGCGCTCACTGAGAGCTTGTTGCCGCATGAAATTACTAGAGTGTTGTTGTGAATCCGGCACACCAGTTGTAGAAAGCACAAGTCGACCTACCTCAGCACACGCGCGTCTGACGTTAGTCCTGCGATCGCAATACCGACGTGGTCATCTATTCGGAACATTTTCTGCTGGTACGAAGCCAGTTCTCCCGTAGAACGCTGCAAGGAATCATCAACGCGCGTGTTCGCAATACAGCACGAGTATACGCACCTTCAGCGCCAACAGTATGGCATGTGTCTTTGATCGCAAGCCGACTGCTGCAGATCCTTGCTTGACGGCTTCGAGCGCATACTCGACTTGATGGAGACGACCTTGTGGGGAGAATACAGTGTTATCGGAGTCGTATGTGTTTCTGAACTGGGTGTGTGGTAAGTATGCCGCGAAACGAGAGAATTAGATTGTGAACGGACCATAATGGCGGATGAAAGGAGCGTATCGACGAGGCTCTCTTACAGGTGACGCGTCCTCATCGGTATCCGGATTGCACTCATCACGTGAGACCGACACCAAGTCGCGGATAACATAGTTAACAACAGAAAAACAGAGATAATAATAGTCTATTCGTCTCATCGTGCGCCCTTCTTTTCAGCTCGCCACTCCTTGAATATACCATCCAAACTTTTGTATATCAAATGCGACGGTAAGCATCTGATGATTTCACCGATCCTCTCTTCTGCTTCTGCCTTGCCCTTCTCGCCACATGCCTTTTGTGCGTACTCGATGGTCATGTAGAACATTGCGAGCACAGCGAGGGAGACATGAGTTTGCTGTGCTCCATGTGCTGATGACTGAGAGAACGCGGCCAGAAGAGGACCCGAGATACTTGGCGCAGATATGGCGGGTGCAGTTTGAGAAAAAGGCGTTGCGCGTTCTCCGCGGACAAGTCTCAGTAATATCTCCAAGAGATTATCGACTTCGGTCATGTGTGTCTTGAGGAAGCGTTGCCGCTCAGTCTGGACTCCCACCGGCGAATTGACCGCCCAACCCTCGAGAACAGTCCAGATTGTAGGAGCCTGTCGAAGGATCGGAAAAAGGTAAAATCGACGGGAAACGCACATACCGGATCAGGATCCGCAACCTCAATCTTCTTCTCCCAACCATCCGCAGCCTCACCGGCAACCCAAAACATGCGCCCGAACATGCTTTTCAGCCACTCTTGTACATCCCCGGACTTCACCCACTTGGGCTCCGACAAAGGTCGGTCTGTGTCGAGATAAACGATGAGGTGTACTTTGGATGGAAGCGAGACTTTTGAAAACGAAGGTATTGTCTCGTCGGCATTGCAAGGCTCCGGGATCGTTGACAGAGGCAAGTATGATTTAGTAACCTCCGAAAGCCCTTCGACCTGGACGTTGTTGGCACCTCCATGAACCAGACGTGGGGACCATACATACCAGTACACCTTTCATGCTCTCTTCATCATCCTTGTCGAGAGACATATACGCCTCTATACGACCTTCAGCTCTATAAACGCGAAGATATTCGACAACTTCGGCATCCACAACCAATCGTCTACTGCCCGCAGCATACGATATCGAGATGCGATTTGCAGAAGGGGTCTTCCCTTTCTTAGGCGACGTGGTCACTTGTTGATGTGATGACTCGCCGTAAGTGGAGCCCGACGATGTTGACAGAAGTGTGTTCGATGTTGGGGAAGCAGGTGGCTCTGGAAGGTGTTCTTGATCATTGTCGTGAGCAAGATCACGAACAACTTTCTCGTCGGCGTGGGCATGGTGCAAAATTGATTCGTCAACGTGTGCCAGTATTTCTTCCTCCTGCGAAAATAGCCCATTATCCGGGCTGTCGTCTACGATGGTAGAGGCATACGAAGGGTGAGATTGCAACGGCTTTGGAGCAACGACGGCCCCTGCTACGTCGGCCACACCTTCAGACATGGGAACCTGTGCATCAAGAAGCCCTGCATGGTCAGCAGACTGCTTGTCCAGCTGAGGTATATCAGATTGCGCGACGGTGGCGGAAGGGGGTGCAGAAGCACGACTAGACGAAACGTCAAATGAAGAACTTAAAGATGAAGAAGATTGTGAAGTGAGACGAGACGGTTCGGTGAGAGATGAACGTCCGCTAAGCGCTGCCTCGCTCCCATTCTCAGTGCTACGCTCACTGTGTAGAGGCTGCGTGGCCTGCGGGACAGCGAGCTCTGCGGCTTCTTCAGGCGTGGAGACAACGTCCACATTATGCTGTCTTTGCGACGAAACAGATGTACAATCTTTGGCAATCGTGTTGGACGGGACCGAAGCAGGGTCATTGCCTGTTGCCACGCGGTTATGGTCCCCCGCATTATGAATCGCAACAACAGCACAATCATTGCCAGCAGAACCATCAATAAGGGTGCCTTCAGGAACAAAAGTTAGCCGCGTGAAGCCACCGATGGTCAGATGGACACCCTCCATCCAGATTCGGAAGCATCCATCATAGCGATATTCGAGATCGGTCGGAAACTCACCATTGATAATATCGCCTCCAAGCCCAGGAATAGTCGACTCACTGACTGCGACATGAGGGTCTTCGACACGACTCACACGGAGTTGGTTGTCATCCTCGTCACCAGCGTGCTCCCCATGGGCGCCGACCTCAACGTCAGGAGTACCTCCATCGTCCTCGGCGATAGCAGCCATGAGCCAGTCAGCTTCACTAGCAGTCTCTGCTACACTTGGTGCAGCGCTACCTCGACCCATTCCATCCATGTCAATACTAGCGGTATCGCTCATCTGGCTCCCGCGAGGCGGGGGCGGCCGCCCTCGGCCCTCTTCTGCATCACCATCATCATCCTCAAGTTTTTTGCGCTTGCCTTTGCGCGAATCCATGGGCGAGGTCCCATAAGCGTAAGAGGGATTGTGCGGAATTGGATGCGAATCATCCGGTGAGACGGGTGTGTGGAAATAAATGCGAATGCGGGATGGTGGGGGAGAGCTGAGTGAAGATTGCTCCCCAACGGATGGCTCAGCTTTGACATCAGCTGCTGCTGACGCATCTGGAACGATATGCTCGCTGAGATCACTTGACCGTATCGACGATTCCTTGATACTAGCATGCGAAGAGTCAATGAGAGAAGTAGCCCCCTCTTTGCCCTCTAGCTTGACCGTAGAAGGGAGTATGCCCCACGTCCATCCGAGTTCGGGCATCTCGAGCCCGACAATCTTAAAATCTGTGAGAGTGCGGCGATTCTCGTCCTTCTTACCACTACTCGCAAAACTTCCAGACAACGTATCGCGATTGCCCGATTGAGTACTTGAACCATCCTGTCGCCCAGCACGACCCGCAGAATGGCCCTGACCTCTCCCACGGAAACCAGTATTGCCCATATTTCCCTGATGGTGCTGCTGATGTCCCGCGTTAAACGACCCACCTCTGCGGTTATGGAAATCCTGTTTGTTGCCAAAACCACCTCGTGAACCATGACCTCGCAAAGAACCTTGCTGACCGCCACGGTTGCCACCACCATTCATAAACGTGCCGCCTCTGCCGCCACGCTGACCACTCATTCCACCTCGGTTGCCACCCATGGATCCTCCTCTTCCCCGACCCGTGCTCATAGAACCACCACGCCCGCCCATACCTCCGCGGTTGTTTGCGCCAAGAGGTACTTGGTTAGCACCTTGTTGACTCTGGTTCTGGCCGTACATGGGATTTTGGGGAGTAGGTGGAGGTTGAAACTGTGGCTGAGAAGGCGGGCCCTGCTGACGTTGCTGTCCATGGTGATGATTTGCACTGGGACCATCGAACCTTTGTCGTTTCGCGGGGGGAAGATGCTGAGGGGGAGTGTGATGTATTCCGTGATTATGTCGGGGTTGTTGTGGCTGCTGCGGTTGTTGTTGAGGGAAATATGGCTGAGGGGGAGCAATCGTTTGAGGAGCTTGTGGGTACGTCGGCTGCGATATGATGGGTTGGG
>JBBPRX010000908.1:0-10895 GCA_038093195.1 Boletus fagicola | reverse complement strand
CGTAGCGAAGTCACCACCAGGGCGACATCGGAGCATCCAGCCATTCCCCAACGCCCATGTCTCAGTTTCGCGAGTCAGGTATTACTTTCACAACCTGTCCCAACGCCCGCCGTTCCGCGTCATCCTGACATTGGAGAATCGCCCAAGTCGCGCATCCTCAAGTCTCGTACAAGTCCGTACGCGAGTAAACAGAGTTCTCCAGAGACAACTTGTCGAGCAGAGTCGACGTCGATACCTCGACATCAACGCAGGATGGCACTGTCCAACTCGCCTGGCGCGTCGTCGAGCACTCAGGCGCAGAGTTCTGGCAGTGTGGTGAGCGTTGCGCCCGATCACGCGGACGCTGAAGTGAAGCGAATTCCAAGCGTGCCCAAGTTGCCTCGTCGTGTTAGCATCCCTATGTTGCGGCGCAAGCAAAGTCAGTCCGTCATTCAACGAGACAGGGAGAACGAGGGTTAGGTAGTGTTGTTGATGACCGCCATCCCTTTTCTTTGTCTTTCTTTTCTTTTTGGATTATGATGGCCGTGGTTGGGTTTTCAGGGAATACGACAATGCCTTGTCTGCTATGATATTACTTGTATCATAACATCCTGTACGATAGTTGTGAATTGTGTTTAATCGTAGTTCTTCGCAAGAAAAGAGGCTATCTTGACCCAATTAGGTAATGCACGGCGTTCACCGGTGGCGCAGCATTTCCCTTCCACCTGTAATCCCACGGTGTCGAACGTCGTTCACATCCACCACCTCCCAAGCTATCACTCGCGCTTCACTCATCTTTCAGCTTTCTCAACCACCCCCGCAATGAAGGCCGGCTTGAAGAAACAAATTGGACGCCTCCGATCTCATGTCGCCAGTAGAGACACGTCTCCGGCAACTTCTACGCACTCCGACGTACCCACCATGCAACCCTCCGACAACTCGAGTGCTGCCAACGCGCAGACGAAAGCTTTGCATGTTTCCGACTTCATGCAACACGTTGACCCGGATCTTATGAAGAAATTTGGACGATTTAGAATTCTCGTCATCGGCAGGGCGAATGCCGGTAAGACCACCATCCTTCAGAGAATCTGCAACTCGACGGAAGCTCCGAAGATTTTCGACGATCAAGGGGAAAAGGTACGGTTGAACAAGCTCGGATATGCTGGATACTAATGCTGTCGATGTGTGATCAGATTAATTTTGTGATCAAGGGGTCCAGGGAGGTGAGTGTCATAGCTACTGTGAATGTCATTATGTGCCGTTGCAAGTCATCCCGCCGTTCACAGCGTGGATACCATGACATCAATCATGAGATGATTTTCAAAAGCAACATGAGATTTGTTTTCCATGACTCACCTGGTTTTGAGGCTGGCCATGAAGATGAGTTTGACAAGATGAAGAACTTCATCGCAGAGCGTGCCGGCACAACTTTCCTCAAGAAGCGGATCCATGCCATATGGTGAGTGGGTATGTATGTTGGGTTATAACTACTATTCTAATATTAGCAGGTACTGCATCCCAATGGATCAATTTCATCGTGCTGTCACTGTTGCAGAAGAGAGGTTTTTTGGTGAATGTGACACTAGGAATGGTGATGAATTATTGTTGATGATGTGTTCTGAGCTGATTGGTCTGGGTTGTAGTTCCGGTTGTGGTGCTATTCACTAAATGTGATGCTCTCGTGACACAGGGATTCCAACTCGAAGACCTACTACTGCCTCCAGAAGATCAGCTTGTGAGGCAGAGGAAGTTTGCTGAAGATATTTTTGCCAAGAGAAATGTGTGGGGGGATCTATGCAAGATGGAATTTCCTCCACAGGCATTTGTAAAACTGCAAAGTTTGTACATATGTATATGCTTTTATCTCTGTTCTATTCCATTGATTATATTACCAGAGATGGATACATCTGCCACAGGATGTAACATATTGTTGGAACAGACTGCAGCTGCATTGGATGATACAGCATTCAGATGCTGTTGGTTACAGCACAAGACACAAATATTCTGATATGCATTGAGTATGCAGTGAGATTGTAAGTAAAACAGTTTTTGGATGTAAAAGGTATATGTATATAATGATGCCATAAAGTGTCTTGGTGCCTTATGCTGAGTTTGAGATCGCTGGGAACTTGAAGAAAGATCTTGATCTGTATGAGGCATTAGCAAGCTGGTTTCCACACACACAGGTAAGATTTGAGACAAGAGAATTTTTGATGATATGCTTGACAGATATTGATGGGTGGTTAGGTAATCATCATGACATGAAATTGACAAAGGGCTAACTGATTAATTGCTTTATTCTGTTTTTGAAGAGAGTATGTAATATATTGTGCATTGAAGTCATGATAAATTCACATGCTTTATGATATTAACAGAATGTAAGTGGTGTATCAAAATGAAAAGATTCATTGTAACATATTCTACTGCTTGTGCATTAACAGAAGGTGAGCAATCTGATGAAGATATAAAAGAGTGTTACTGATGAATTTATATATCTACATTATTGTTGTAAATCAAAGAGAGTACGTCATACAGGGATATATGCAAGTCTGCATTGTTATTAATGTATTTGTTTGATGTCACTACTGTTTTTTTTACAATCAGCAAGTAAGTGATCTGACATGTATTGAGAGGGAATGTGGCTAATGGATTGACATCTGTATCATATGATATGGCAGGGAGTAAGTGATCTGATTGTACCCCAAAGACAGAAGACTAACAGTTTCATATACATACATATATGTATTCTCACTACCATTATTGGATACACAGGAAGTGAGTGGAATGTTGGTGAAAAAAATCAACTCTCTTGACAAGATTGTTTTCATCTTGACCACTGCCATTTCAACAAGTGTGTAGGTGATCAATTGTGCATTATAAGGCTAGATGTTGATCATGGGCCTGTGTATTGTGCTTTCATTGATAGTTTGTAAGTCATCTCTGTCAATATTAATCAGGACACTGTTTCTAAAGCTGTTGCCTGATGTTGTTCTGCTGATAGATTGTAAGCAGTGCAATGTGGAATTGAAACAAGAATGCTGTTAATCAGCATGCCTCCTCCTGCTCTTCTATTGATAGCATGTAAGTGGGCTGATATGGACTTGAAATAGAAATGTTACTGATTAGCATGCCTCCTCCTGCTCTCCAATTGATAGGAAGTAAGTTGTCTGATGTAGATTTAAAACAAGAATGCTGCTCATCAGCATGTCTTTTCCTGCTCTCCCATTTATAGCCTGTAAGCCATCTGATATTGATTTAAGATAGAAATGTTTCTGATTATCATGCCTCTTACTCTGAAATCAATAGGAAGTAAGTAGTCTGATGTGAATTTGAAATGAGAATGCTGCTAATCAGCATGCACCCTCCTTCTCTCCCATTGACAGAAAGTAAGTGGTCTGCTGTAGATTTGAAATGAGAATCCTGCTGATCAGCATGCCTTCTCCTGCTCTCCTATTAATAGGGAGTAAGTCATCTGATCTGAATTTGAGATGAAAATCCTGCTGATCAGCATGCCTCCTCTCACTCTTCCATTGATATGTACATAGTTTGTAAGTGGACTGATGTGGATTTGAAATGAGAATCCTGCTGATCAACAAGCCTCCCACTACTTTCCTATTAATAGCTTGTAAGTGGATTGATGTGGATTTGAAATGAGAATGCTGCTAATCAACATAACTCCTGCTCTCTCATTGATAGCGTGTAAGTGGTTTGATGTGATTTTAAACAAGAATGCTGCTGATTAGCATGATCTTTCCTACTCTCCCATTGATAGGGAGTAAGTGGTCTGATATAGGTTTGAATAAGAATGCTGCTAATCAGCATCCCTCTTCCCACTCTTGCATGGACAGTATGTAAGTGGTCTGATGTGGATTTGAAATAACAATGCTGCTGATCAGTATGACTCCTCCTGCTCTCCCATTGATAGGCAGTAAGTGGTCTGATGTAGGTTTGAAACAAGAATATTGCTAATCACCATGCCTCCTCCTGCTTTCTATTGATAGGCTGTAAGTGGTCTGATGTGGATTTCAAATGAGAATCCTGCTGATCAGGATACCTCCTCCTGCTTTTCTGTTAATAGGAAGTAAGTTGTCTGATGTGGATTTGCAATGGAAATGTTGCTGATTAGCATGCCTCCTCCTGCTCTCCTATTGATAGCCTGTAAGCAATCTGATGTGGCTTTGAAATGAGGGTGTTGCTAATTAGCCTGCCTCTCCTGTTCTCCACTGATAGCCTGTAAGTGGTCTTATGTAGATTTAAAATGAGAATATTGCTGATCAGCTTGGCTTTTCCTGCTCTCCAATTAATAGGAAGTAAGTGGTCTAATATGAATTTGACATAGAAATATTGTTGACCAGCATATCTCCTCCTGCTCTCCAATTGATAGGGAGTAAGAGTAAGTGCTTTGATGTGGATTTCAATGAAATGAGAGTATTACTGATGAGCATGACTCCTCCTGCTCTCCCATTAATAGGCAGTAAGTGGTCTGATGTAGGTTTGGAATGAGAATGCTGCTAATCACCATGCCTCTTCCTGCTATCACATGGACAGTATGTAAGTGGTCTGATGTGGATTTGAAATGACAATGCTGCTGATCAGCATAATCCCTTCTGCTCTTCCATTTATAGGGAGTAAGTGGTCTGATGGGATTTGAAATGAGACACCTGCTGATCAGCCTGCCTTCTCTTGGTTTTATTGATAGTATGTAGGTGGTCTGATATAAATTTGAAATGAGAACTGCTGATCAGCATACCTTCTCCTGCTCTCCCATTGAAAGAATGTAAGTTGTCTGATGTGGGTTTGAAATAAGAATTCTGCTAATTAGCATGCCTTCTCCTGCTCTCCTATTGATAGCTAGTAAGTGGTCTGATGTGGATTTGAAATAAGAATCCTGCTGATCAGCCTGCCCCCTCTTACTCTTCTGTTGATAGTATGTAAGTGGTCTGACATGGCTTTGAAGTGAGAATCCTGTTGATCAACATACCTTCTCCTGCTCTCCTATTGATAGAAAGTAAGTTGTCTGATGTGGATTTGCAATGGAAATGTTGCTGATCAGCCTGCCTCCTCATGCTTTCCCTTTGATAGGATGTAAGTGGTCTGATGTGAATTTGAAATAAAAAAGCTGCTGATCAGCCTGCCTTCTCCTGCTTATTCATTGATAGCCTGTAAGTAGTCTGATGTGGGTTTCAAATGAGAATCCTGCTGACCAGCATGCCTCCATCTACTCTCCTGTTGATAGAGTGTAAGTGGTCTGACATGCATTTCAAATGAGAATGCTACTCATCAGCATGCCTTCTCCTACTTTCCCATTGATAGACTGTAAGTGATCTAATGTGGATTTGAAATAAGAATACTGCTCATATCTTCTCCTGCTCTCCCATTAATAGGAAGTAAGTGGTCAAATGTAGATTTGAAATGAAAGTGTGGCTGATCAGCATGCCTTCTTGTGCTCTCCTATTGATAGGAAGTAAGTGGTCTGATGTGAATTTGACATGAGGATGCTGCTCATAATTTCTTTGTATTTTTTTTTTTTGCTTTTACTGTATAACTGTTCCATTGATAGTTTGTAAGTGCTTCCATATGTATGAAGAAAATATTGATTACTGATCAATTCATGTCCACTTTTTCTACCACCTTCCTATTAATAGAAAGTAAATAATCCACTTTGAAATAACAGCAAGGATGTTATCAGTTGATATTAATCTTTATTTTCACAGGAGGTAACAATATCATGTAGATTGACAAGTTGGAACTGATATACACATTTTTTCCCCTAATGATTTGTACAAACAGAATGTAAGTGACCTGATTTAAAGCACAATGAACATCTGCATTCTGCTCATTAAATTTGTCATTTCATTGTCCAACCTAATATAATTCTATTATTTCTTAAACAATATTTAGCTGGTAAGTGCTATCTTGCTATATCTAAGAATTATACAACTGTGAATTGATGTATTTACAGGATGTAAGTCATATTTTATAATGCAATATTTTTCTATTATTCACTTTCATGCTTTGTTGATGTTCAGGAGGTAGGTGTTTGTGTAATACAGTAATTGAAATATTCTTATTTATATTTGCATAGACAGTTAGTTTTTACCCTCAAACTTCATATACATAATACAATTAATATCATGCAGATTGTCACCAATCCTCAGTCCCACCCAGTAAATCTTTTATAATCTGATTATACAATGTATTTGCTAACATAATCTCATATCTTCCAGAGCTCTTTTCAAACAAGACAGGCAGTATCCATGGCATGTGTATTCTTGGAAATATGTTCATCATACCAATTCCCTATGCATTCCAGACTAAACAGCCAGCCAACACAAAGAAAGATATCCTTCAATATAGCATTGGCAAGTTGATTTATTGTAGATTTTGATAACTCTTACCTTCCTTAATAGAGCATTTGCTACTTCTTCAATATTCCTTTACTCTGGTTCAAAACAAATCTGAAGACCCCTTTTCCTTGGCAGTACAAAGATATCAAGCATCTGGGACATCTGCTCAGATATCCAAGACACTGGATGAACTATTTGTCAAGTATTCTGCAACCAATGACAAGGAGGAAAAAGTGAAAGTTGTCATGGATGTAATCTTGCACCATCCTTTGTGTAGGTAGTCAAGTGACATACATAACTTTTCACATACTAAATTGATCTCATAGCAAGTGGCATTGGTCATTAGGATCCAGAGGAAGTGTTGGAGTACTGAGTGGCATAGGTTGTGAGAATTTGGAGAAAGTGTTGTAATTTGAGGGGGGCTATGACATCTGTTTGACTACCTTGGATGATGTGGATCATCATCTGATTAACTGTGAATCTGCATGATGAGCCTACCAATAATATCATGCTTATTCTAAACAACTGAGGGGACAAGTTGTCACATCCTCTAAAGTGCTACACACACAGTCCACTGATAAGTTCATCTGACTCCACCTCCATCAAGATGACATACACACTTGGACCACTCAGCATTCAGTGTTCAACCTCCACTCCATTCAGTCTCACAATCATATCAAACACTGTCTCATCCACCCTCTCTGGAATACTCTCTAGGTTGATTCCCAGACTGAGAAGCCCATGTAGGATGAGCAGTGCTCCCAACTTGAACTAAGATGCCACCCTGTTCTCCTCTCCGCATGTCATGCTGTAAATGCTTGGGGAGAGTTGATGTTGTGTTTGGCATCAGGATGTGTATCAAGGCAAGGAAAAGACGAGGACTTAAATATGCAGAACCTTCTGTGCGTGGAGAGTGCTCGACGGCGTCGTGGGCTTTGTGCAGGATCTCAGACACTATCACGCATGACGTTCGCTTGACACAGATGAGCAATTGAATCTACGTTGATCGAATCCTTGCGCCGAGGTACCACTCTTGCCCGACGCATCGTAAAATATAAGCCTACATTGAGTGGCTCAGCGAGATCAACACCACATGTTCCGTCCCACCTTGCCTCATCGGCTGCTTCCGCCTTGAGGCGACGATTTGTACTCCTTCTCCGCAGCCCTGTACCCTGTCCTCAACTCTGCTGCCACGGAGTAGATCGCTTCAGTGGGTCGTAGACCTTTGGACCACATGAGCAGTAAGATCGGCTCTGGGACGTCAAGCCAGAATCCGGTACCTTGGCCTTTCCAGGGAGGCGTGTCGACGTCGATGACGTCCAAGACTCCACTTGTTCCTCCTAGATGTCAGTGGGCGCTGAATGTGTATAGGGCAGTTCATACCTGATCCCGAGTTGCGAGCCTGGATGTCTGGACGGTGCCAATCGACTTATCATACACGACCGTGACCACACCTGGTGGTAAACTCGATCATCAACACGTGACATCGTTCTCCATACATTTACGTCCGAAATATGCGAGGTCCTGGATCACCCTGATATGCCACGTTTGCTTCGTCTCCACATCGCAGAAGCCCTGTTGTCCCTAGGAGCTTGCAGCGAATGACACACGTAACGTTCCTACAGGCTGAGCTTTAATAATAACATGGTTCACGATTGGACTGATAGCAGCCTCCTGATGCAAATACAATGAATTTATCTTCCTCGCGATACGCAGCACGTGTTGGGTCATCTCAGAAAGTGGCTCAAGGTTCCCTGCGAAAAGCTTATGTTTGGAAACTCAAAGCCCATAAAGCAATATGTGACCTACCTCGTGTCTCGCTTCTCTCGCGTCGAAAGTACGGTGGTCAACAATTTGGTTCCTGTACAGTTCCTGATCTCGAATTTCTTGGATAATCTTGTCGATGGAATGTCGTTCCTCTGGACCTGGGATCGCCAGCTCGTCATCGAGCGGCGCAGCTTTGACGCGGCCGTTGGACTTTGGGTTGACTTGGATGTGGTCCGTGGCAGCAGCTTGCAGAAGGGCAACCGTATCTTCGCCTACATGCGTTGTAACAAGAAGCTTGTGGAAACATTCCGAAGAAAGTGCAGGTATGTCAAGTAATTAACCTACTCGTTGACAGCATGCGTGAATCGTTCATCACGGTGTTCGATCAGTTTCTTCGTCCGAGCAGGTGTCATCGCAGGCGGAAGTAAAATCCCAGTACTGAACAATCGCATCGTCGTCATCATACACACACCCGCGAGCATTAATGTCAAACCCACCTAGAGTGCTCCTCCTTCCCCTTTGAATTCTCCGCAAATTCAAGTATCAGAACGTGTTGCTCTCCTTCCACGCCAGGAAGCTGGGACGAAAGTGTGGAAAAGTCAGGGCTCCGCCATCCACCGCTTTGCTGCTGAGAGAGCATTTCGGCACGTATGCGTAGCTCATTGCGTGGTATGCACGCGGGGAGGAGTGCTCTGGGTGCGAGTCAGCGGGCATGGAGATGAAAACTGGCGTCACACACTTGAGTTCAGCGACTTTGGCGGGATCGAATGGTCTCTTGGGGTCAGGTATGTCCGTCGGATGTGGGTAAGCGGCCGATACACATTCAACGGGCTCTAGCACAGAGGAATGTATCACTGGAAAGTTCACGGTGGTCGCCAAGTGCCACTTTCGCTAGAATACCCGAGCCCGTCACGTGTGTGGGAGCCCGGAGTACAGGGAAAATGCAAGTCTCTCGCGCACCCCTACGCTGTCATTCCAGTGTGACCACCGGCACTGACTTGTCGCACGTAGGTAGCACATAATCAGCGTCCGTAATTCTACGACCTGCACCACGATTTGAACGATGAGGTATGTCTCATTTCAATTGAGTCCTTTGAAGGAAAGGGGGCTTTTGCACAGAGCGAAATATAGGCGAACGAGTTGAGGCGAGCTCACTGGCAGACGAGATGGTTGGGGGACGAGACTAAGGATAATTATTATTTGTCCCCTATACTACCTTGTCTAATATACTATCCTACTGAATGTGTTTGTAATCCTATATAGTCCATCATCATATGGGACTTAGGACTGTATACCTCGGGCCGAGTGTAACTTGGACATATGATTGTCGTGAGATATTATTACTTAATCTCTCACAACAGCCATATCATATCTCTTTACCGATTAGGTAATGCGCGGCGCTCGCCAGAGTACATTCAAGTTGGCGCAAGCTGGCAGCGTTTTTCCAGTTTTGTCCGTATGTTCGTATGATCAGATTCAGAACGCGACTGACTACTGATCTCGAAGTTTTAGGTATCGTTTGGGGAGACTAGACCCCGACTACATCGATGGGCAGACCGATTTTACTTGGCACGAGAGAGACTCGGAAATCCTCGTCGACTGGCTCATTCAAGTACATTCATGGTACCACATGCGTTCTGAAACACTCTGCCAGTTGATCACCATTAATATCGTTGATCGAGGCAAGTCGTGCTGCTCAATAAGCTTCAGCTCGTCGGTGTCGCTGCCATGTTCATCGCCGCAAAGCATGAGGAAATTTTGGCACCATCACCCACCGAATTTGCCTCAATTATACACAATGAATTCTCCGCGGACGTACTAATCCTCAAATGTGAGTGTATCGTGTTGCAACATTTAAGATTTCGCATCACTGTATCCCGTATTCCTGGTTGCGAAAGATAAGCACGGCCGACAACTTCGACATTCAGACGAGAACACCAAGCAAGTTCCTGGCCGATGTCACGCTATTGGAACGGCGCTTTTTGAGGTACAACCTGAGCCGCGTTGCAGCCGTAGCAATGTACAGTGCGAGGACGATGCTAAAAGGTGATTGGGTGAGTGTATCAGTCATGTCAAACAAGCTCAGTCGCTGAGCGTGATTATTTCACTGGCACGTGTCCGCGTTTAGGATGCAGCGTTTCTGTATCATTCTGGATTCGCCGCAGAGTGTCTAACAACAGGGCATCGTTGGATCTGTAGGAAACTTCTCGAGGATGACTTCGCTATGCAATACGTTTACGAGAAATATTCCAACGAGAAATTCCTCGAGGCGTCTGTCTTCGCGCTCCGGTGGGCTATAGACAACTTGAGCGAACTGGAACTCGAAGGTGACTCGGAGAGCGATGGGTGAATGGATAGTCAAGCTTCAAGATGAAGAAGACGTCATGACACTGCCTGAATCCTACCGAAGGAATCTGAATCGCAGCCTACGGAACCCCTCTGAATTCTGTCGCAGCATCGCACCTCGCATTGACACTCTACACACTGAGCTTGCCTCCGAGAATTGCCTCATTGTCTTACCATAGTTTCGCCCTTGCTTCTCATGCAGCACCATCATGTCATACGCATAGAATCATCATGTCGATGATTTAGAACCTGCTTGTTCTGGTACAACCAAGCAGCCGCAGAATCGACATGAATCTAGGCAACAAGTCGACGCATCGTCTCGGTCTCAATAATTCCGGGCCTATGACGTCGTCATCTGCACGACTGGAGACCAACCAGACGGTCACGGCGAGGATCGAGTCACGCTTGTTGTGATCAACGATCAATCGATCACTACCGGCCAAGTCGTGTCCGTCA
>JBBPRX010000907.1:0-10908 GCA_038093195.1 Boletus fagicola | reverse complement strand
GGGCACCTTGCAGAGGTTGAGGGGAGGATGGATGCCAACCAATATGTGGACAAAAAGGATATTGCGGTTTGAATTCTGTTCGAGCTGTATTCCCCACGTATTCCCTTATCCTTGATCGTGGGTATATGTATCACGCCGAATTGTATATCTCTTTATTCACTATTACACGCAATATGCGGCCTTTTTGGTTTTGTTCAAGCTCGATATATATATATATATATATAAACGCGCTGAAAATATCTTAAGGTGGCGAGTTACGCTCAACGCAGCGGTCGCGAGAGCCGCGGTTGTGTACAAATGTTGAATGCTCACCAATGATTGTTGCTGGCTGCATAGGAAGAAAAATCGGAGAAACTGTGTAATACAAGGGTATCATGTATCCTGAGGAAATATATAAAGCAATGGACGCCAATAGATGATCCAAGCGAGTAGCTCTAAATGATGGATTGCAGGGTCAACGGATACCTTTAAGATCCTTGAAATTCTCCATCCCGTTTTGTCCCACAAAGAGTCAGAACTTGCTCCGTTTCTTGCAAAGCGGCTTTAACTACCGAAATCGAAGATAATCATGTCAGCACAGGTGTCGAACCATGAATCACAGCTCCCACCCTTTGCACGGTACTGTCCGTGCTTCTGCTCTAGTTGTTCATATCCCTGTCGAAGTATTTCCTCCTGATCTCGTATGACTTCGTCCTCACGCTGAAGCTTCTCCGCCTCCAAGCGGAGTTTTGATAGGGTCTGCGTAACGTTACGACGAAGCACTTTCAAACCAGCAAGTTCCTCTTGATATTTCTGACAGACGACACCCCATTCACCATCTATGCAGTGTCAAGAATGGAGTGAGTGAATGCGAAGAATAGCTCACCTGCATGCTCCACTTGAGCGGCCGCAGCGTGGTACTTGGTCATTTGCTGGGCCCAATCTCGGTCCATTGCCCATGACACGGTTTTCGTCGAGTAAGCCATACTCATCCGAAGTTCAGAGTTATTACGTTTGAGGCTGCTTCGTCTACGAGGTGCATCGAGCCGAGACATACCATCCGTGGTAGGTTCATCTTCCGACGGAGGTGAGGGAGTACTGTCCTCTGCAGACGAGTCTCTTTGCAGAAATTTATTAGTTTCCGGACGTGCCGCATCTACAGGGCTGTCACATATCTCCATAAAAGCGGCCGAGGTAGATCCATGATATGGAACCGGTAATGGGTCTGGAGATATAATGGAGAGACGACCAAGGGATTCCACCTCGGAATGACTCTCGGCACAAGAACGATTGCTCTGATCCATCCGGAGCTCGTGTGAATCCTTGACGACGGTATACATAGAACGTCTGGTTTCCTGGAGCTTGTTCTCTGAAGTGAACCCGCTTGCATCGATCGATGTGCTTTGATTATGCTTGGAGGCGCGAACTTGGACACGTTCCAGTGCAATACTGGCGACATGGGATGCAACGTTTTCCTCAAAATGATCTGATGCATGCAGGGATATGTGTTCTTCGGCACGAGTTTCCTGGCCTCTGACGCGTTGAATAGTGTTCCCGTTGATGACAGTTGATGGGTTAGGTAAAGGGGGTCTAGGATTAATGTTTCTCATGTCACTCGTGGACATGCTAGGATGCCTCGAGAGTGTAGTTCCTTTCGACGGCAATTTTTCGGAGATGGACGAACGGCGCGAATGGGTAGTTTGCACAGAGGACCGACGACTTGATACGGTGTGATGGTGAGGTACCAAGTTCGCACAGCGATCACAGCAGAATGAACCACGCTGCCTGAGCGTATCTGGAGGGATCATCCTCCTCAGTACATCAGAGCCTTCTTGGCGTCGAATCCACTTCTCCATCTCTTTGACGCGAAAGTCGGGTGGGGCGTGGAGGGTAAGGAAGGGTACGCGAGTTCCGGGGCTGCCTACGGAGTAGGCCTTTGCGAGGCGCTGACACTTCCTAATCATACGATCTTTCAGACGACGGATGTCGAGGATGCGCTCCCAAGACGCATCGTGTTGCCTTTCAAGCTCGACTAGCTCTGCCTTTAGAAGGAGAGCATATATCTGGGCGGTCCGAGGGGGCAGCAACACCTTTAGAGGAAAGAGATGAGTGAAGAAAAATCATAGAAGCTGTTTCTAACCTTGAGCTCGTTGGGGGTATCTGTACACTGAAGAAAACGGTAGCCAGACTTTCTGGTGAGCTCATCATGGGGTTCGAGCTGGCCTCTGACCGGGCTGGGCTGTAGGTAGTCCAGGGGAGGGAGGGTAGCAGAGCTCGACGGTGAATCTCGGCGCATCTGGTGGTCTGAATGGAGGGGGAGGTTTATTTAAATGGCCATGGACTGCCAGTAGGTTACCACGGGCACTTACGCGAAATTGGTAGTGTTTGTGTACCGACTTTGTACATCCACTCGCCATTATTTAATTTGTGCACCATCGCGAGCAAGATCGAGCACTCCGAGTGTTTCAAGCCACGCACTGTACTTGCTGTAACGGGCAACGAGCAGCCGTTTCATCACCAGCACCGTTCACCGAGCACCGTCCACACGTGAGAGTCCGCGGAAATTTCCCGATTCCCTCGCCAGCGCTTGTTGTTCCCTTCCAGCACATCCATTGTTTGCCTCGTGCGGTGTCTCTTCTGTATGTCGTCGACGTTGGCGAAATACGAAAACTTTCTTGTCAAGAACGTCTCAACAATATCAACCCTTGAATCTTCCCTCAGGTCTGCAACCTGGTTCTTACCGGGAAGGTTCAAGGATGCCGACCTTGTATCGGAAGCTTGTCAGTCATATATTTCTGCTAATGTGTGTCGTGTGTAACCAGGTGTACCCTCTCGCAGTATCCGCCCTGTTGAATACCATAAGCCTGTATCATGACACTCTACTCGCGAGAATTGTGAAGAGTGATCCACAGTGGAGGCCCATTCTCCCCACTCCTCTTCATACCAAGTACACTCGAGCATGGTCTGACAGGGATCCCTCCTACAAATGGCTCGCTCGAGCACTCGAGCTCATCAGGTTCACTCAGCTTCTTGTTGAGATGGTTATGAGACGCAAATTGTCTACCCGAGCTAGATGGCGGGGTATCGTTCTGATGGAAACCGTAAAGTAAACCTTTTCCCGAGAGGCATCGTACGCAGCTCTGATATTTGTTTTGCCAGGGCGGTCCTTCGGTTCATCCTTCTAAGGATTACCCACAGACCCCTATTATCTCCTCCCATTCCTGAACGTGACATTGACCCTGCCTCCCTACCACCATCTTCCATTCACTCCTCCCCTACACTTGCCCCTACCACTCCTTCCTCATCTCCACCTCCAACTCCGGATCACCTCAAGAACAATCGTGTTCCTTTACAACCTTCTGCTCTAATGCTTACGCCTCCTCCTCCCGGACGCGCCGATACGTCTGTAGAAGATTATCTTCTACCAAAAGCGCTGACAACAGCTTCTGTCAGACCTTCCTTACAACTCGTTAAACCTCTCGTGTCTATCCAAGACTGGACAGCTGAGGTTATTTACATCCTCCGTCCCCTTATTTATGGTAAGTCTTCTCGTCATACCCAGAAGAGTCTCACCGGGACAGTCTTTCAGTGGCCATGTTGACCACAGGGAAGCACAAAGACCGTGCCCTCATGGCCGCCTTCGCGCTCGAGTTGTTATCTCGCAACCTGCGCCGAGTCCCATCTCCGTCTTCAACTGTAGAACGGGAGGAGTATGCTCGTAGGGATCGGGACTTGGTTTGGTACCTCCTTCGCGGATCCGTATGGGATTCATACACGCGGTGAGTTTACTCTTTTGGAATCTGCGATATTATTTAAACCCGTTCCAGACCGAAGATTGAATCGATCGCGGAAAATGTTGCTACCAAACCTGTAATTGGAGCCTTCAGCATGATTATCAGGGATTGGATACCATTGATTGACGAGTATTACTATTGTGCGTATTACCTCATTTTGTTCCTTTTCATCTTTATAATGAGGTGCTCAGATACGGCGCTTTGAAACCTTCGTGAGACATGTATGTATATTCGGAGATCGGTTGGGAGATCCACATTGCCATTTGCGAGCACTGCCCTAAACCTTTCTTCCAAGCTGCACCTGATCTTGACAAACCCGCTCACATACGGTGCCTTAGGGCAAGCCAATGTTGGGCCAACGGATCGAGGTATCGTGGCAATATAATACCACAATCTGTCCGGTCCGTTTACGATGCGGAACGTGAGATAAGCGCGAATATATGAGCGAGTTTACTCGTTAAGTTGAATACTCTTTGACTTGCATACCTCCTTGCACAAACGAATATGTCGGTGACTCCTGCGGCACCGCAATGTATCGTGACAGCCCACAATACTGAGGGCACGTCAGTTCAACATAATGATCTTGTTGAGCTGGCAGAGGTATTGGTATGTGATTAGTCGCTAACGTCCTCAGTGCTCACTATTGAAATTCACCACCGACAAGCGCGAAAATAGATGGCATCGCATTGATAGATCCGCCCTGTGATGTTCGCCTCTTCATTCGATTGGGAACGGCTTTGTAGCCAGTAGTATCATACATTGATAAAGGTGGTGGCTCCGAAGCGATTCGCCTTGAGTGACCAAGCCTTGGCTCCATCCATGTTTACTTGTCTCATGCGCTTCCATATTTCATGGGACAACGTCAAAATTTCAGCAAATGGACATATCCCCGCATTACTGACGAGCACGTCTGCAATAATTTTCTGAACACCATAGTCCTCGCTAGGGTCCCAGGAATCCGTATCCACCGACATCAAGCTAAGCTTTACGATCTGCTGAACCTGTTGAGCGACATTCGCAACAAGACGCCCGTCTCAGGCCGGTGCGCAGTTTTTGGATCCACGATATCATCAGATATTAGTATGCAACCACACTGCTGCGCGTGTTGGCCCAGGCTCTATCTCTTGCTTTGACGACGGGAGCTCCGCTTCGGTTTCGTGGTCTTCTGAGTAATGCAGAATTAAACCGGTTGATCCATGTTTAACCGATTCCACAGCGCACGCTCGGCGGCCAATCCATCGCGATCATGAGTCCGATGCACACAATCTTTCATGCCACTAGCTCCATTGACTAGGGAACTAATGTTTTCCGTCAGTGGTGATATCACTCGCAACATATGTGAATCTCGCCGTGGCTTCAAGGAAACCCTCGCCGGTGCGGTCCATCCGGACGGTCCTCAGGTATAATGTCGGACAATACCCCATGACTTGCTGTAGTCTCACCGTTGCTATTCCCAGACCCATTTAGTTGTATTCCTTGTGAACGTGACCATAGACTGTAGGTATGTAATGTTGAACGTCCCGGTCGAAGCTCCGTATGGTCGGGCCGATATAAATGCGTCCAGTTCCTCCCCATCCTCCCTGATTATTGCACGCTCACAAGTTTTGGACCAATATGCCACAAGCCAAGATGTGGGTGACGCATTTTCGATGAACTGGCAAGCGTCCCAACCATTGATTCAAACAGTTATTATGATTCGGATGCCGATCTGGGTGTACTCACCAACAAGAAGGTCGTCTTCCTAGGGTAAAGAACATCGCCTTCATTCAGTGAGTGAGACTAACATCCTCCAGTTTTGGTAACCAAGGATCTGCACAAGCGCAAAATTTGCGTGATTCGGGAATTTCGAACGAGCAAATTTTAATTGCTAATCGCGAGGATTCCTACGCCGATACTGCGAGGGCGAAAGGTTTCACAGTCGAGCACGATTTTGCAAAGGCAGCTAAGGTTGCAGATGGTCCGGTCTCCAACACTGACTCTGATATTACTGACTGACATTTGGATTCAAATGAAGTGCTGTTCATTCTCATCCCCGATCAGGTGCAACCTCGTGTATTCAACAATCAATTTTCTCCAAACATGAAGTCCAATGCAACCATCGTCGTTGCTAGCGGATATAACGTCTTCTTTGGTCTCCTCAAATTTCAAGGGAGCCAAAATGTAGTCATGGTTGCACCGCGGTAGCTGCATATATTCCCATGTTGCCGACATACGATGACTGATGGAGTGATTTAGTATGATTGGTTCTTCGGTCCGCTCGCTATATGAAAAGGGTCAAGGATTCCCCTGCTTCGTATCTGTCGAGCAAGATGGGACTGGAAATGGTTGGGCACACGCGCTCGCACTTTCTCGAGTTATTGGTGCGACGAAGCAGGGTGCTATCGCATCCTCTGTGCGGGAAGAGACTGCGATGGACCTGTTTGCAGAACAGGCTCTGTGGCCTAACATAATCGCCATGTTTAGGTGCGGAACGGAAATCTGTATCATTGAATATTCAACTGAAATATATTCATTCAGAGAGGCGTTCAGTGTTTTCAAAGACGCTGGGTGCTCAGACGAAGCGCTCTGCTATGAAATGTAGGTCCCCTGCCCCCTTGAACGTTGCTAGAGTGCTCAGGGGTTTTAGGTGGATGTCCAAGGAACCTGCAGAGATCTTCGAGCGGGCGGCCGATGACGGTTTTGTAACACAGGCATGCGATTTCATTAATTGCAGTTAACACTTGATATCTTTATTGATTCATCGGAGAACAGCTCAAACACCATTCTGTTGTATCGCAATACGGGCAACTAAGTGGTGCACTCGCCCTTGATGGAAAAGCGATGCGTCAACACTTCATGAAAATTTTGCACGAGCAGGTGCTTCAATCGTCTGATCTTTGAATCATGATTCACTGAAGCACTACTGTAGGTTCTGAATGGGAAATTTTGCAAAGCTTTCAGCTTGATCGAAGACGACCTGGAGAAAGAAGGTAGCGCCAATCCTTTAAACGAGCTGTACAGACGCTCTGAGGAAATGGAGCTCGTCCAGGCAGAGAAGCGGGTCAGGGCTAGGCTGGCTGGTCTCCTTTAGTGTTTAGGTAGTTCTTTTGTATGCACTAGAGAGCGCGTAGTGGCTGTGCACAAGTGCAGGCTGGGAAACGAAGTTTTCGCGTGTTTATACCATTGCTCTTGAATCCGAACCAGCGGAAGCTACTAGCCTCAAGAACTGCGATGTCTGCCAACGACATGGACTTTGATATGTCTCCAAGCAGGAAATCGTTCGTTTCTCAGTCAATTCCAGACATGTCAGGGCTTGCTTACTTGTCTTCTACCCTAGGTCCCGCAATCATTCTACTGACACCCACCGCACCAGGCGCTCTCACCGGTCACACTCACGAGACAGGCGAGATCGACGAAAGGAAAGAGATAGAGACAGCGAAGACAAACGTAGGCGGAGTCGTGAAAGAGATTATCGGGACAGGGACAGACGAAGCAGGTCTCGCGAGAGGTCCCACAGGGACAGAGACCGAGACCGGGATAGGGAACGCCGCCACCGTGGTAGCGACAGGCGAGAGGGAGGCGAAAGTCGCCACAGAGACCGCGACGAGAAAGAGAGGCGCCGAAAGAGAGACGAACGCGAAGAGTCCCCGGAACCAAGAGACCAGGAAGAGCGATCCAAGCGAAAGAGACACGACGAAATCGACGGCTCATTCCCTCCACCCTCTGCCGGCCAACCAAAGGATAGTCCTCAAAGTAGGACTTCTGACCGCAGAGATCGCTCACGTGATCGCAGGTACGACGACAAGAGGACACGGGATGCTCGTGACGAGTTCGATGATCTGCCACGGTACCGAAGGGACAAGGAACGTCGTGAGGCAAAGCCCCTTCCTGTCGATGATACACCCCTCGAGGATGATGAATTTGACAAGCATTCATTAAGACGAAGCCCGCCTATCAGGTTGGTTCTCCGTTTTTCTCATACATGACGTCTTATCTTTTCTGCTGCTAGACGTAGCTCTCCGAAATATGATCCCCCTATTGAAGATTACAACCCCGATGAGCCCAAGGAAGACGATTCTGAAGCTCGGTCTGTCTTTGTTTCTCAGCTTGCCGCTCGTCTCACGGCGCGTGACCTTGGGTACTTCTTTGAAGACAAACTGGGTGAAGGAACTGTCATGGATGCTCGTATTGTCACCGATAGGATTTCCCGCCGATCTAAAGGGTGAGCATCGTGTTTTCATATGCTGTGACGGGTTGTTCATTCATTTCCAGCATTGGCTATGTGGAATTCCGTTCCATAGATCTAGTCGAGAAGGCCCTTGCCTTGAGTGGCACGGTCGTAATGGGTTTGCCTATTGTGGTCCAGTTGACTGAATCAGAAAGGAACAGGCTTCACCCAGGAGACGGGTCAGGCGCATTGTCTGCCCATTGTATCTTGCTTACACCATATTCTAGGAATCTCAACCTACCACCCGGTGTCAACGCTTCCCATGGGGCAATGCAGTGGGTCACTTTTCTTGGTCAAACGTATGCACGTGTGACTAACACGAGTCACTTTACAGATTATATGTCGGTTCCTTACATTTCAACCTCACGGAATCCGATATCAAGCAGGTCTTTGAGCCTTTTGGTGAACTGGAATTTGTTGATCTGCACAGGGATCCAATGACTGGTAGAAGCAAAGGTTATGCGTTCGTGCAGTAAGCCCTTCGTCTGTGCACCAATCCAGGCTTATGCTTACACTGTACTGACAGGTACAAACGGGCGGATGATGCCAAGATGGCGTTGGAGCAAATGGAAGGTTTTGAGCTTGCGGGGAGGACGGTATGTATATGCTTGTGGGCTTCCCTCCGGCTCCGCTCATGACTTGCTCAGCTGCGGGTAAACACTGTACATGAGAAGGGCACAGTGAAATACACTCAGCAAGATTCCTTGGATGAATCTGGCGGTAAGCCTACCTCTAAATCAATGTGCATTGATAGGATATTGATTATCGCGTTTTAAGGCGGTAATTTGAACGCAGCATCACGTCAGGCACTAATGCAGAAACTTGCCAGAATCGAGCCTACACCCAAACCTCTGCCCGTGTATGTCAATTCTTCTCTATTTTATAGCATATTGCTGACCAGAACCATGAATTTACAGTACCAAACCAAACATTCCTCAGGCCATGCAATCACGCTCTGTTCTACTGAAGAACATGTTTAATCCGGAAGAGTAAGTATTCACACTTGATTTCAGCATCGCAGCCCGTTTAATATCTTTGCAGAGAAACAGAGCGTGATTGGGATAAGGACCTTGCTGATGATGTCAAAGGTGAATGCGAGGATAAGTATGGCAGGGTTGATGCTATCATGGTCGAGAAGGACAGCCAGGTCAGCATCTCTTTTTCGCGCTTGGCATCTCAAGCTGACATGAAAGCAGGGTGAGATATACCTGAAGTTCAACGCCGTCGATTCTGCAAAGAAAGCCATTCAAGGATTGAATGGGCGGTGGTTTGGAGGGCGACAAGTCGCTGCCACATTCATATCCGACGCTATCATGATGGCTCACCAATAAATTCACACGCAACGCTAACCTAACATTTGATGCATTGCAGAATACACGTTTCTGAACACGCGTCCTATTAATTTTTCTGAGCTGCAGGCATTTTCCCGATACACCTTCAAAAAGTATTGCCTGTACATACCTTGTACGGGATCGTGCACAGGCAGGTTTACAATTGATTTCTTGTTCCTGCTGTACTATGAGTTCTTCTCCTCAATGAAAATGTCCTCGTAGATTGTCTCGTGATTCGAAAATAGCAGATCGATTCTTGAAGTAGGAGCACCTGAGATTTCAGCGTATTGCTCCTTGGATTGCATCAGCTCCCTTGGCACATTTCCTTTTTCAAATGGGGAAAAACGATGTCGTGCAATTCTGGATCCGTGGGTCAGAGATTGCTCAGTATCTGAGGTATTTGTCCAAAAAACATCCTGTTTAACTCATGTCTGTCGCTATTTCAGTGCGGGGCTTATCTGGGTACCTTCTCTCAGACCTCATGGTCGTTGATCTCGCGCTATACTGTCGGCTCTAACTCGCCTCACCGAAGCGGAGTTCCATAAATTCCGCAGTGGATGTCGAATGTGAACGATTGATCATCCTCGCCAAACTGTAATAACTGGTAGCATCACGAGGACAAAACCAAGATCAGGTGATTGGTCACAAGTGTCCAAGAGATAATCACATATAGATAAAGTGGACAATGGTGCGGGACAAGTTCTGCCTGGCGGATCGCCTGAAGAACTGTTACCCACCCTTGACGTCGTATTTACGCCATGGCTACCATCCAAAAGATCAATAGTTTGGAACGGCCCCAGAAGCCTCTTTACTGTGCGTGTTATGCTATTCTCCCCAAAATCGCCCAACCCTTAATTCAAATAATTTTTTAATTGATAGCCCATGCTGTGAAAGCGTCCGGACTAATCTTCCTCAGTGGACAAGTTCCTGTGGACAACGAAGGGAAACCAGTTCCGGGAGACGTTCAAGCTCACACTGTATGTCGGAGGACATTTCCCAATTTCTAGAGGATCACTTCCACAAATCGAACAGAAACAATGCTTGAGCAATCTCACCGACGTGCTCAACGCCACTGACTCATCCTGGGACAAGGTCGTTAAAGTCAATATCTACTTGAAGAATATGGACGATTTCGACAAGGTGAACGAAACCTATACTCAGGTATGCTTGACGGGATCTTGCATGTAAAAAATCTCATCCACCGCATGCGTAGTTTGTCCCAGAACCTAGACCTGCTCGCACCTGCATCCAAGCTGGCAAACTCCCGAATGACTTTGATGTCGAGATTGAGGCTATTGCCGCTGCTTAAACACGCTTTATTAATGGTGCACGTGACCAAATTGTACATTGCCTGGATGATCCTGTCCGTTGCAATTTCATTGTTGGCAGCAAACCTACAGCGGAGATAAACACTACAGTTCAAAATGTTCCGAATACTTTTGCCAAATCTGTGATCGCATCGGCCACCAACTCTCGGCCAACAGCAAGAACACTGTTCGATGCGGTCAGCAAGAATCGAAATCAGAGAGAATTGCAACTAACCCTGTGAGACCCAAAGTACATGGACATGATTGATGGAGTAAGGGACAGTTTTGCT
>JBBPRX010000906.1:0-10917 GCA_038093195.1 Boletus fagicola | reverse complement strand
TAGCGATGAAATCTGGGACGTGTTAGTTGTTTGCAGTAATCCGCATATTACAACAAACCTCCCCAGCCTTCACCCATACCGCTGGCTTCTCCCCAACCGAGGCACCCAGAATTCTTCGGTCCACCCGTCAGACGAGTAGATAGACCGTGAGCCAGTTCATGGATGACAATCCCAGCCTCCATGTCCCCATCGGGGTAGGGTGAATCAGTAGTCCATAGGTACATTCGGCAGCGGCTGCATATCGCGGAGATAGAGGTCAGAGAAGACGATCTAGATCACGCGTAAACTTGTACGGACCCATTCTGTCCGTCAGGAGGGGACATAAAGCTCGCATTGTCAAACCCACTTCCGTCCTGTGCATTTGCAATTACAGCGTCGTCTTATTCACCCCCTCTCTCGAAGTTGAACTGCTGGAAGTTGCCGGCAACTTCGGTGAAGCCGTAGCTGATATACGTTGAGTGCGAGCGAGCAGAACTTGCAATGATTTTACTTGCCAATAGAAGAGATCATGAACCATGTTGCTGGTATAGAACAACTGCGTTACAGTTGCATTAATGTGTGCCTTTGCCTGTTCCATCGACTCGGGCTCATTGGCCCCTGCTTCAGGAGAATAGGGGTATGAGAACGTCAAATTTGCTTCAGCTGGAAATTGGCGTGAGCTAGCGGTTGGTAGGGATGAGAGGAATCGGTACCAAACGGACGCTCATTATACATCCAACGATTCCTACCTTCCCAATTCTCGTGCGCGAAAACATTGTTGCCCCATGTTGTCTTGGTCGTGCGCCAGTACGAACCCACTTGACATCCAGACCATTCGCACACACTTCTAAGGGCCACCAGTCAAACACTTACCACAGATGGTGTTGTCCTCACCACCCGTGCTTGGGTCATTAGAGCAAGGAAGTGTGTGCCAACCCGCGGGAGAAGCAAAAGTATCACCCAATTCTTTGGTAAATTCTCTACCATATGATAGGGGGTATTCGTCTCCAACTGAAAGAACGTATCATATGGCGGCAACCGGTAACAGCCAGCGTACATACCAGGTTCATCATGTCTCGCAGCTTTCCTCTGCGCAGCCTCCACAGGATCGTTGGTTCCCCAAGGGAAAACAAGATAAGATGCCGTGGTTAGCTCGGGGACCTGTGGGTTCCTTGGGATGGGAGCATACAACTTGGAACCTGTGAAAATGTCGCTCAGCCGGTGTCACTAGACTGCAGGTTCGCCTAGCAAGATGTAGCATGTATCCACTCACCCTTCTTTCCCGTGAACGCTTTGCCCGGTCTCCTTTCCCTTCCCCGTGCGAGTGCAGAAGCCACCGAGTCAAAGGTGGAGCCAGGAGGAACGAAAGCACCCAAGTTTGGAAGGTGATCATCTGCATAGGGAGCGAGCACACAGATAAGGATCAACGGATCAAATACGATTTGCACGACGTTGAAAGGAGACGCATTGACGATCAGGTTCTCACAACCGCGGACCATGAACAAGTCCATACTCACCGTCCTTGCTGATTGGCATTGGGATCGGAGAATCGCTCGCCCAATCGACGACGCTGACAATGCGGTGGGGTATTGACGTTGTGACAGTGGTTTCGTACCAGTTGTGTCCCAACTCAACCTCAAACTAATGATGCGCCCACATGAGACAACGAAGCAAAAAGGAGCAGAGGACTCATACACGGTGAACCAACTCGAGCTTGACGCCATGCTCAGTGGGCACCTGAATCCAAACGATGCGGGCCTTGACCTCGCTAACCGCACCAGGAACGTAGGACAAGGACATGCCAAGGGAAGTATGCTCTGCAAGCAAATGCATTTCTGGGGTCATGACAATGTTGCTTACATGCTCCTCGAGATTATCCCCTAGAGTGCTAAACTCGGGGTGGTTCTCTGGCAGAGCAGATGCAAGGAAAGCTAAGAGAGGCCGTCTTGGATCCATATCTACCTCACCAGAATATGGGAAGGAGGGAGAAGGAACATTGGCACAGTTTGAGAGATGAAGATGCTCGAGATTGGCGAGGCCATGGGTGACCCTCGTACGGTCATGTGATATGAAAGGGAACTGGAGGAGTGAGCGGTGGACATCGAGTGCAGAGGAGAGTTGAGCACAGTGATGCGCGTGAGGGTGCACGAGGATGTGAGAATTTTGCTGGATGTGTCCAGCGAAGAACTACCATTATGGAGAGCTGGTCAGCAAGAGCGGGACAGAGAAGCGAGCACACGGACGGAATCACCAAAACTAAGCACTCTGCCATCCTTGATGTTTAGGTTAATGTGTGCGTTGGCCACTTCAATGTCACCAATGACTTGGCGGGCGTAGACGTGTGTGACCCCAGTGGCGTGGTCAGTGTACGAGTCGGGACGAATGACGTATGCACGACCGGCTTTGAAGTCATCGTACTGACTCAGGAAGTCGCGTGCGACGGCATAGGCCTTCATGGTAGGACCGACCGCTGCTGATGCAGATGCACGGACGTCGACGGACTCGAAACGGGCATGGGGAAGCTCAGGACCGAATCCAAGGGTCTTTCTGCGTGTGTATGTGCTGGAAGGAGAGACGGGCGAAGGAGATGAAGCAGCGAGACCAGCGAGGGCAAGAGTCGTCAGACCGCTCATCGTGGTGGTCCGTGGGAAATTTATATATGTTCTCATCTTTGGTCGACCATAGGCTATAGGCTATAGCACTCCAACGCCCACCCAGAATTCAACGAGAACGATACCATTCGACTCGGAAGAGCCCAATGGTCATTTTTGGGTACATTGGTGAAGAAAAGATGAACTTTGGAGATTTCATTCCTTGTATCTGCTTCATCCATCCTCCCGTTCCTCTTTCAAAACGGCCTCTTTCTAGAAAATAGGAAATGTCGTCGGCAACATCGTCTGGGTAGTCAACCCTCCCAGAATGTATTGAGATGGCATTGTCCTGCATCGAGCACACCGACGAGGTGTCGACGCAGTTGAACAACGTGGAACGCATGTTGGGGTATACATTTCGGGGAAAGCTGTTGCTCGTCGAGTCACTCACACACGCGAGCTATCAGTACGACGATCGAACGGTATCGTACGAGCGCATGGAGTTTCTTGGGGATGCTCTGCTCGACATGGTCGTCGCCGATTTCCTGTACAAGTATCCTGGGAAAGCGTACGCCCTGTACGACATCCACGTAATCGTAAATCAGCCGTCGTGAATACCCATTTCCTCGCGTACATCTACCTTCGCAGTTCGCTCGACGTTGACGGAAGCATGCCCGGACCCAGTCCACGCGGCAAGATCGTGATGCAACCCCAAACGAACACGATCCACCTCTTCCAGTGTCTCCAGCACTTGAGCCCCGTTATCTTCGAAGACCAAAAGCTCACCTTTCATTGATACGGAAAGGTGAAAGGCGAGATTGAGAAAACATTTGCGACCGGCTTAATGTTCTCTGGGCAACCCTCACGTGATTACAAGCCCCGAAACTCTTGGAAAATTATGACGAAACTGCCAAACGCTTCAGCGACATGATCGCAAGTCTGATCGGGGCGGTGTACCTCGAAGGGAACATGGACACCGTGAGGCGCTGCTTTTGACATTGGGCGTGTTGGACCGTATCACACGTGACGATGTGGATGTGTTGCATCCGGTCTCGAGACTGTCTGTTTGGGCGTCGCGTCTACAACAGCCGATCACGTATGAGTATACGGAGGAGAAGGGACTGGTGATTTGTACGATCAGCGTGGGTGGACGAGAGGGGGTGAGTGCCAGCCCGGACAAGAGGGGACATGCGAGTCAGGAAGAGAAAGGACCATCTCCACTTTGGAATGTTTCTCGTATCGATCCACACATCCATAATGGATCGGTGCAATATATACATAAGATCTCGTCGCTGCTTTACACCCTTGACGAAGAAACCTTGGTTGGAGTTCGTTACAAACCGCCAGACATAGATGCATAAGTACAATGCAACTTGAAGCTACAACCGAAATACACGAGCCATGACTGAAAGACTAATCAAAGCTGACAGACTAGCACATAACAAATCAGCGAGTGCGCTATGGATCTCGCTTTCCAATGAGCGATGGCTACCTAGCGCACAATTTGTGATTGCTCGCTGTGTGGTGTACTTGTTGGCGTGCCCTTCCTCACGGTATATCTCAGTCCCGGGTCAACACCCAGGATTTTGTCTGCTTCGGGAGATCCAGCGAGAGGAAGATCCTTCCTGAGTGAAACCTTTACGGGATCTAATCCTTCATTGTAAGCCAATGCAAATACAACGTCAAGATCTGGACGAGAATGTGTCAGTGTTCGTGATCTCTCCTTCAGGCGTGTCTGACAAAAATCGTTCTTCAGTCGAATGCTTACCTTCAAGGGATCTTCCACCTGTCTCAGGGAAAAAGAAATACACCACCGGAAGTATGGCAGCATTGAGCGCTGCGAACACTATGTAAGTCCTCCACGAGATATTGTTGAACGACGGGCCAACGATCATCACGACCACGAAGTTGAACGTCCAGTTGGACGCTACAAAAGGACCTGTCAGTGAGAGCAATTCGAGACGGGTTCTCGTCAATACCAGTGCTTAGCGCGTTCGTCTGCGCCCTTGTTCTTAACCCAGAAAGCTCGGCACACTACAATAGTCATGGTTTGTGTGTGAACAGTGCATCAGTACCCAGTTATTCAAACGGGAAAATGAAGTAATACCCACGTACAACCACGCCATACCGAGCCAACCGATCGCAAAGAACGTGTTGAACCCAAACAACAAGATAACGCTGATAATCTGCGCTGGGCCATTATTGATGCTACCGAGAATAGCCAGAAGAAGCATCACGATGCATTGCCCAAATGTGCCAATCAGCATCAAGATGCGTCGCCCAACACGGTCAATGAGTGCATAGGCAATGAATGAGGCGAATAAATATTCTATGCCATTGCACCCCGCCACGATTCGTGCGTTTACATCTGACAACCCCAAGCTCTGAAACAAAATGGTCTGGAAACGATAGAATCAGCGACAGTATAGCCCGTGGTGTTCGCAAACCGTCATACCGCATAGCTGATGATGGTGTTCCGGTGTAGAATCAGCACAATTCTCACAACTTGTATTGAATCTTACTAAGTAACGAGGTTGATCCCCGTGAGCTGTTGCATCGCTTGGCACACAATGGCAGTTACAGTTCTCCGGAGGTTCTGACTACGTCCGCCGGTAAAAAGCTCTCTGAGCGATGCTTTGTTGCCATCCGAACCCGATAGCTCCGCTGCAACGGCTTCCCGGATGCCGTAGTATGTCCGTTGAACTTCAGCATCAGAGATAGGTTTGTCTTCCATAGCTGAGATGACCGCGATAGCCTGCGCATGGTGACCATGCTTCACTAACCTATCGCACGGTTAGGGTATTGAAGCACCGCAGTGTTGGATAAACCCCACCATCTGGGAGATTCGGGAAGCTGTACGGGTGATAATAGTTTTTCAGTTCACATTAGCGTAGACACAATGCGATACTCACGAAACCTATGCAAGTAACTATGATGATTTCAAGAATAATCTGGAGTGCCAGCGGAACCCTCCATTGTGCTGAGGACCGCGTTACGAAGTATCTGTCCTTTATCATGTCTCCTTGTTCCGAATTTGGAAGGATGGCACGTACAGAGCAAAGTCCACCCACTAACGAGAGGATTAGTGAGACCGTCCCATCACGACTACATGCGAAATGACGTACATAACTATAGAGATGGCATCAGACTGAGCTCAGGAGCTACAGAGGTCTCTTGGAACGTACGCTACTGTCACACCGAGCACAATCAGTGTTCCTTCGATCATGATCAACCTTCCCCGCTTTGCTGCTGGTGACATTTCTGCGTGATAGGTTGGAACGGTAGAAGTCTGTTGCCTACTGTGAGACATCCCGTTGAACGTGTCAAACTTCACGAGATGACGCACAATTAAACCATTTCCTAATCCCGTGAAAATACGAGCAAATATCAATTGTGCGAAGCTGTATGACGTCGTCTGGAGAATAGCTCCTATTAGCATGATGGAGCCCCCAAAAATGAGCGTTCTGCGTCGACCAAGCTTGTCTCCAACCCAAAGGTTTGATAACGCGCCGAAAAGACAACCGACTTCCTTTTGGATATGTTCAAACTTTGAATACGAGAAAGGAGCTTAGAGACGAACATATATAGCAATGGTAAAACTCTGCAATGTCGCATGATTTGGGTGACTTGCTTCGACGACCACTTCAGGAAACATTGCTTCGAACTGACTGGGTCATCAGATTCTGGGAACAAAGTAACAAAATGAACCAGCCTGGTTAGCCGTAAGTAGTGCTGACATAACTCCTTGATCATATCTAGTGGAATGAAGAAATCAGTCGGTCGCAAGGAGTGTCGGTGTACTAGTAGAATATAGACCTACCCAAAAAGCGTGAACCCAGTACCAGCCACAAAAGCAACGGCGACAGTAAGCATGCGTCCTCGCAAAGAGGGGGCATGGGACGCAATCACAGCCTCGTCAATTTGAAGACCATGATTTTCAATTTCTTCATCCTGAACCTTCTCCTCGAAGGGGGACTTTCGCTGATCAGGCGTTGCTCGGGTGGATGCTGGAGTAGACATGATGGGATAACGGAGAATTCGAATTCATGACTTGGGAATAATAAATACGGGAGTACACCCCTCGATGGACGCGCCTTTGCCGTGCAGTTCTGGGATCACGGGGCGTGGTGAAAGCGGGTGATAAGTCTGCTGACGAGCAGCGAAGAACCATCCGCGGAAGACGAGAGCCAGATGGGAATACCCCCCTCCATGAACGCAAGTTTGCCGTTCTATAATCACAGGATGTAGTAAAAGCGAGGCGATAAGTCTGCTGACGAGCGGCGAAGAACCATCCGTGGAAGACGAAAACCAGTTAGACAGCGATTTACTTCCCGGAGCGGAGCCGGATAGACCACGGTAAACACATTCTACGCGACTTGATGACCACGGGACCGCTCGCGTTTCCCGTGATGCATATGAGCACGTGAGTTGCTTCTCGCTCCCCAGCCAGGATGGATATGGAGCTGGGATCTGGTGATAAGCGCTTAAAATATCAAGGAAGCGAGCCTGGCATATCCCGAGCACACGGAACAACGATGGGCTAATTGAAAGCAGTGAGGACCTAACCCATTGAAAGGCATCAATCCTCTCATCCAATGCCCACGATGCATGCAGGAATTAGTAAAATGCGTGACCAAAATCCAAGGTTTCGGGGAACTGCAGAAACTTGACTCTTTTCAGTGTGTGAGCGGGTGGTGCGTTGAATTATGTACAGGTTTACATAACTCGTATTCACGTTGAAGAAGGAACTTCATCTTGACAACTTGGACTCATCCGTCTGCCATAGTTTCCCAAGAGGGCAATAGGCGTTGTAAGTAAATCAGAAGATGTGACAATAGACGGCAGGAGGCTATAGCGAAGCTGTGCAAACCTACGAGCAAATTCAGTGGGCCGTTTTCTCTCCTGGCAGTCTGAAGAGAGAAGCTGTCCTCGATTGCTCGCTGGGTACTGTCAAGCAACCGGGAAATCCCCGCGAATGTTTTGTCAAGGTAAGGGTAAGTCAATTGAATCCCCATCGTCCGATTCGGCGGAGCTCGGACCAGGACATCTCCCTCGCTGTGACCACGCCTTAACGATTGTAGCGACTAATGAGGTCTGGACACCATTGGTTGTTTTGAAAATGTTGTATATCATAACAGCGATGACAGCTACACAATCGAAGCCGAAGAAGGGGACAGGTCGAATGGCAGGCAAGCAGTCAAGTCGTCGATGAAACCGATCCCCGGGCCCCGTTAGCAGGGTTAGTCAGTCTTAACAAGTGTGCAATCCGCATAACACCCGCGCGCAACATACCGTGCAGGTCGCCCACGAACCGAATAAGATGGCACTGCGACTAAATCTAAACATTATGCTTGCTTAGTAGATGAGGGGGCATCTTTTGATTTCCCAACGCGCTTGTCCTCCAATAGTCCCCTTGCCCACTGTACATCTGACGCACCGTGCTCCGTCCAGTACCCCTCATCATGATCCTCTCCTCGAATCACAGCACAACCAAAGTCGATCACAACACCCCTCGTGGGCTGTTCCGGAGGTGTGAAGTGTATATTGGTCATAGTGATGTCGTTGTGGATAACGCCGTGCAAAGGGAAGCTTTCGATAGCTGAGACCAACTGCGCGCAGATGGCGAGAGTAATGGCAGTGGGAGAGACATCGCAGAGGTTGACGGAGGGTATATATTCGAGAACGAGGGCGGGTGGTTGAATGGCACGTTCGTCTGGTGGTAGGAACTGGCCTGCCATGATGAGGCGCGGGATAGCGGACCCTTGAAGATCCTTCAAACGCTCGTAAGCTGTGATCTCCGAATCGTAAGAATTCAGCATAAGACGGTGAAATCTCTCCTCCCAGAAGACACGATGGGTAGCTAGGTCCTCTCCACTCAAATCTTTGGGCTCATCGGAGTAGATTATTTCCACCAGCTCTTCGTCGGAGAGTTTCGCGTTCTGCGGGCGAGCCAACGCAGCTGCCCGTTCGTTGGCGAAATTCCATGGGTACGATGGGTGTGAAGGTATCTCGGCGATCCTCTCGTCTAGAAAGCGAGGATCATATATTTTGATTACCACCTGCTCGCGACTCTCCGAATCCTCGTCTGGTTTGGCGAACACGACAATGCTTTTCGTAACTGGCGTGGAGAGTTTACAGACAGTGAAGCTGACTTGAGGGCGATCGAAGGGTTTCAACGAGATCCTCTGACCCGGAAAGAATGCATTGAGCGCATCGTCTGTAGTAGAAAGCCTGGGCTGAATTAGTAGAACCAAAAGAACGAGGTTGTAGCGTTGTTGGTCTCACCTCGACATTGATTCGTCCTCTGGCATGCTATCCCTACTAAGTAGTGGAAAAGATAGTCGTAGAATAGTTCGCAGTGATAGTCACGATAAACGCTCCCGTTACGAGGCTGTTTCGTAGAAGAATAGTATGGTAACATTCATCGTATTTGTGTGTACAAACTTCGGGAAAGAATAGTCTGGTGATCAGACACGGCTCTAAGTAGACCAGACTCAGGGGATGACTTACAGTACTCGAAAGGTAAGTCAGTTCAAACTCCGATATGTACTTACCACCCCGTACACCAATGGACGGACTCTCATTAGACGGTCTGGTCACCAGACGAGGGGAAGAACTAAGTAAGCGGTCCGAGTCCGGTCTTATGTCTTTTTCCCTATCTCTGATGAGAACAGCGGCGCCTGCCTGTTTACATATTATCTTATATATAGCTAGCCCCATCGACATCCCGTCGTCACTCCCCAAGCACCATAAAAGCCCCCCTTCCAAACCGCCCGCAAGTTCAGTCCTTGTCTCCAAGTCAGTCTCCCCCGTTTTTTACATACGATTGAATTGGACTTGACACCATGTCCCAGCTATCCGTGAATATCAACGATCACCATCTCATCCGTGTTGGCCGTTGTTCTGATACTACTGTTCCAGGGCAGCCAAAAAAAGCGCTGTAATTCGGCACTCGACGAGATTGCGCACTTGAACCGACAATTCTGTTGTCACGATGGGGTCAACTGGCTCCCAATTCACGATAGCTACACATCGAAACTGGGGGGACTGAAGCCTTTTAGCCGCATGGACTCGTTTGCCGCAGCGAAACCATACCACATTGGTCTAAAGGATTCACGGTCAGGGAAGTCCACTCCGATTGTGGAGGCTGCCTTTGCCACTCAGAGGGTAACTGCGCAGGAAGTGGTTGCAGCGCTGAGGTTGGCGGTGGATAACGCGAGCGCTTGATGGGATGTCTATGACCCCTATGTCAAATTCACGGAAAGGCATAGTTATCGAGAAGGATAATCACAAGTGTTTTGTATGTGTGTTTGGGATCAACGAGGAGTGTGCCCTGCCGCGATCAATCTGCGTGTCGAACCGTCGCCAAGCCAGTCCAGTGATATGACCTTGCTCGACCTATTTTGTACAACGATTGGCATTGGACACAGCACACGGTCTGGTTCTCGTCAGCAACAAGTCCACGCCCATGCAATGGCACCGACACCTACTCCAGGAAAGTAAGCCTCGAGGCCACTTGTCGGCGTTGGCAAAGATGGTTGGAGAGCGCTGACGTTACTTCGAGGTACTGACCGAGGTATTTGACGGCCTCCCGTTGACTTTGGTGCTCGCGCTGCATCTTGGGCAGGGCGGCGGCGACGTGCTCGACATCGCGCTCGATCACGGATAATCGAGGGCTTGCGCTGATACCGGAGTTTGGACTCAGCATATTGAACCAGTTGGGGAATCCGTCAGTACACAGCAGGAAATACGTGACAGAAGATAGATCAGGGTTTGTGGCGGACATTGCTCATCAACAAGTTGTCGGGGACAAGCATTGAAGCGAAAGGGCTGCAGTCAACGTTATTATCTATCTCTGTCGGAAACATACCCCAGAGGTATGACGTGAGACGCGCAATGCGCACGGACGTTGGTGAATAAATTGGAACAATCTGAAAGTATCCTCGCCCACTCGTTGAGTCGTTGGTAAACTCAAGGCACAGCCACATATTACGGTTACTGTTCCTTTGCGAAAACCAACACTGCCACCGCAACTTGGCTCAACACGACGATACGATGAGCGCTAGCAGAATAACAGCCGCACTCGCCCGACTGCCTCCACGTCTAACTCCCACCCCCAAAACAGCTCTCGCTTACATCTGGACAAGACATGCGAGCACCGAACCGTCCAACGACGAGCACACACTTGCAAAGTCGGCCGACATGCTCAACGCGCTCATGGGCTCGACGATCGGTCTCGGTCCGAAATCCACATCAATTTCCACCCCTTTACCTTTGCCTTTGAACCCTGCGACCCAACAAGCCCAAGTCCCAGTAGTGAACGACAACCCCAGCGCGACCGACATGT
>JBBPRX010000905.1:0-10925 GCA_038093195.1 Boletus fagicola | reverse complement strand
AGCCTCTCGAGAGACATGGCAGCCTGGAGGGTCCGGTCAAAATCAGGTCACCTGCCGGTACAGGTACATTGACTGCTCAAGATGAGACGGACAAGCACACAGACTCGTACAAGGGCGGCCCAAGTGCTATTGACAAGGCAGTCCACCTATTCTTTTTCACCGAGATCCTCCGAGGTAGGTCGGCGGATGGAGAGGCGTCCAAGTAGTGTCACTAAGCCTTCATAGGAATGTGGATTGTCATGGAGAACTTCTTCAGGCCTCCTTATACTATCATGTACCCGTACGAGAAGGGTCCACTCTCTCCCCGCTTCCGCGGTGAACATGCCCTGCGGAGATACCCGAGCGGCGAGGAGCGCTGCATCGGTAGGTCACTTCGAATACCCAATATGTTTGCCTCACGTTCCACACCAGCTTGTAAGCTCTGTGAAGCGATCTGCCCTGCTCAAGCCATTACGATTGAAAGCGAGGCGCGTCAAGATGGGTCGCGGCGGACAACTAAATACGGTGAGATCACCTCAGATTCATACCGGTCGCGAACTTATAATTATTATAATGAGATATTGATATGACAAAGTGCATTTATTGTGGTTTCTGCCAGGAGGCTTGTCCAGTTGACGCCATCGTTGAAAGTAGGTCCTTTTGCATCACGTTTTATGCCCAGCTAACGCATTGCCCCAAGCGCAAAATCAGGAGTTTTCGACGGAGACCCGCGAGGAGCTTTTGTATAACAAGGAAAAACTGCTAGCGAACGGTGACAGGGCCGAAGCGGAAATCGCAGCTAACCTTTATTGTGAGTCATTCACCCGATTCCACGGATATAACCAGTTAATTTTTTATGGCAGCGGATCATGTGTACCGGTGAGGAGCGGGAGGGGTTTGGCGAGATGGTCGAACTATCCCACCAGGTCGTGTAATTATCATTTCTTCTATCTCCAACTTGAACACACGCAAGAACCATGACCTTCGTTTGTTTTGTCTCGGGTATTGATGTGGAATAAGTCAAGGATTTGGAGGCATTTCCCCGACCGTAGTTCTCGCCGACCTTTTGTGGATCCGTACTCAGAATTTACATCCTAGGGCTGATCCAAAATGCTATGATTGTAACATTTATTACAACACTGCACCTGAACTTGCGAGGTAGGTGGAAGAGTGACCATATTGCTTGCACATATGGTTTGAAGATCACATAGCATGGTCAGCATGTATAGCCAGCAGATCTAATCGGGAGCAGGGGATATCTCTGACTGGCAGTCAGAATCCTAACGGAAGGCAGTGGCTTTCAGTTGGGGCGAAAGCACCCGTTGGCGAGCTCCATCGTACAATGTTGACTAGCCAAACGTTCTCTTCCTGGGTGTCTGTCACTCGGAATGGAAACTACAATCAGGCCACCTGTCGGCCAAGGTGAGCTAACGCTATTGTCTTTGGTTCCCACTCATCGGAGATATAGTGCATACCACTCTAAATTCCGATACGAAGTTAGTGTTCAGAATCACATTGTACCACTGGAATTTTATTCAGCATGCCGGGATTACAGGTACCGGCAAATCACAAGCCAGTTTGTGCCATGGTTCCAGAGCGCGACCAACCTGCAAGCCAAGCGAACGCGTCGCACATCCTGCCCACGGCACGGCGGCTGCTCACGGAGGCGTATCAGACAATGTTTCCCGAGCCAAGGCAGTTCGGCCGTGATGCCACCGCCATGGACATGATCCTAGACCACCGCCTTCTGATATGCGTGGCAGATCAACCTGCGGATGGACACCGTTACCTTGCTGTGCCGCGGAACTACCCACCCAGATGTCAGGCAGATATTGATGCGTATTGGGCACAGCAGGAAGAGAGGAGCGAATTTGTAAGCCCGATGATGAGGAAGAATATCGAACCACCAGTATCGGCGGAGCGTTCCACAATGACATGGCCGCCGAATCTCGACGGGAATGAGGTGTGGGATTATGCGTCGTAATTCTCTTTTTGGAGACAGGAGCGGTCCGTTGAGCCCTTTCAGATTGCTTTGTTTGTGGATTGTCCCGTCATATGCGCCGAGGTCGCCTTGTATGGCTTGTTTGTTTAGCAGGGGCTAATTTTAGAGATTTTTGATGTATATTCATACCAAGCGCGTGTTGAGATCTACACTTTTATGTTGATCCGTTGGCATGAATATGGATGTCGCGAATCCACAGGCAACCATAAGTTACGATATTACCCGAAACAATGACCGCATAAACACAAGACCAGTACTGACAATGAAATAGCGACTAGGAGCACTTTAGCACAAGAAATTCTATATGGGAATCTGCGTGGAGTTATATTCACCGAACCCCTAATCACTGGAGTGTCCTTCCTCTGGTTCGTCGTGTCCTCCGTAGCCTTGGGCAGATGACGGTATACCTTCCTGATGGTGTCTCTTCGAGCCTCTATCATCTGTCCGATGGCTTCCTCCATACCTCAGGGAACTATCTCCGCCTCCTGAGCCATCTCCTGGGGGGGAAACGACGTCATCCTCCCCATCTAGATCTATATCGTTACGAGAGCGCTTTCTCGATGGTTCCAAAGGAGGACGGTGCTGTTCAGGTGGTATGTATGATCCACCACGGTCACGGTCACGATTGTGTGAACGACCGTCTTCGTGAACAAAATCAATATCCTCATTCGGGATTTGTGCTTGATTTATTCCCCGGGGTGCATAGGGTCTCTGGCGCTCCCGATCATAGTATTGCGAGTGTGCGTCGGATCGTGGTTGCGCTTCAACAGAGCCGGAACCAGACCCGGGCGTATCAGACCGAGACGATCGACCATACACGCCAGGACCAATAGGCTCACGAAGATACATTGGTTCCTCCCGCAGTCGATAAGAAGCATGATCCTGATAGTCCCTCTCCGACCTTGACCTCAGAGGAGGAGGAGACGAGTTCCGGACGGGTGCGGAATTTGTGTAGTCACGTGGAGGATCGCGATCGTAATCATGTTCGCGTTGACGCGACCAGTTACGCTCCCTCTCGAGGTCACGCTCGTGTTCGAAGTCTGGGTGATTAATATTTGTAGCAGGTCCGACACGTTGGTGATTATGAACACGTGCGGTTGATCCGCGAGCACTGGTGGGTGACATGATGGTTGAGTGGGGTGACGCATGTGCCATCTGGTGTCGCCCGTGCGGATAGGGATCGCCGCTATGACTGCTTCGTTCGTGAGTATCGTACCTTCTGGAACGTTCCCTCTCATGACCGAGAGGGGGGCTCTGCACTCCCTGTCCAGAAGGGGCGGATTCGGGAGGATACTGTTGTGGGTGAGGAATCCCTCCTTGGTGATAACCCTGCGGCGGACCCTGTCCCCGGGAATGCGACGAAGAGTGGGGACGTGAGCGGGATTCAGATCCGTTGCTGTGCGAGTGAAGATGAGACGTGTGAGGCTGGGATTGCGCGTGGCTCCGCGGATGTTCGAGGTGTTGCACAGGAGTCAGTTGCGAAAGGGGTGGAAGCTGACGGGAGTCATGGCCTGAGGCAGAACCATGCCGTGACATATGCGCGGCGGATACTGCGTGAGATGGTGCCACCCCTGGCCCAATGGGTCCATCTGATACTTGGACCGGGCGCCCGTCTGGCCCAGAAATTACGCGGACATTGCCAGATGGATGGACATAGTCCGGTGTGTTGGAGTCATTGATGTCCATGTTTCGGGGATCGCGGTGTTGGCCCGAACCTGGTATTTGCTGTGCATGTTGAGGTGGCACTCCGGGCCCAGCATGCATGGGAGGGAGGGGGGCATGCCCGTGAAGGTCTGGCGAAGGGGGTACGGCGGACAGTCGCTCATACAGTACACTGATGTCACATAAGATGACGAGCAGATGGGTGCTAAAGATATGCTCACGCTCTTTCCAATTTCATTCGCTGAATGGATTTTTTGGCCATAAGCACCTTGAACTGGAGCTTGTCATTGTCCTGCGAAAGGAGATGATTGAGAAAGAGCGGACACGGGGGGAAATATAACACACCATCTCGATTTCTTTTACTTTTCGTTTCAGCTCCTTGTATTTTGCCTGGTATTTTTCATCTTCGACGCCGGCAGCAATGCCTGTAGTGTATGCCTTGTTTTTTTGCCGAGCGGAAGGGGTGACCGAGGCAGGCTGGACAAACATCTGGGAGTTGGCAAGAGCGGAAGGACCTGGGGACTGGTTGTGGGACATGATGGCAGTGCTCTGGGCGGCGTCAAAGGATAGTGAGACGCTGAGTTGGCATTTGGCTATTTATTACTCATTGGAGCCTCCGCCTGGCGTTGAGTCTCAAGTCAGGGCAACCGCTAATTTCTGACGTGTCTCGTAGCTCGCGGCTCGTCGTAGTGAACACGCGTGCTAAGCCGTGTCTCGCTCACATGCAAAAATAAAGTCCCTCTCCGCTCTCATGCATGGTGTCTAGGAGCAGCCGCTGAGTGTTTACACCATCATAGCTTCTGTTCGCTTCGTTATCAAGCTCGGAGGCATCGCACAAGGTTTGAACCGGCTTGCATACCAGGGGCCTAGGCTCCAGCTGGGCAATATCCGAGGCGTTCGCGCAACCTGAGCCGCCCTGACAGTCCATGGAACGCACTCGCCAAGTGTACGGCATTCAAGCTCCAAGTACCATTTGTAAAAAATGTCCACAGGCACTGTCCCTCCCGTACAGCCAGTGCCACGTAGGATCGCATGACTCACAGTTCTGAGCGGTGTTGGGAACAAACTCTCGTTGAAACTGTCCATTCAATTTGTTCCAGAGTTCCGTGCTACACGAAGCTTTAGGGCTGGCCTTGAAGTAGTCTTAGCGTGTGCTATTCGGGACTGCCAATGTCTGCCATCACACAACACGGTAACTTCCACCAGCCGTCGACCTTTTCACCACCACGAGTGAGTACTGTGCTTGTTTCCAACGAATGGAATGCTGAGCCTATCATTGGTACCTCAGTGTCGATACAGTACCGACAGTATGTTGACGATTCGCGTGCCATCACACCATGTTGACCGTCACTGCGCCGCTCCACAGGGATATGCCGCCTCCTGGGGGTTTCGAGGCCGTAAAGTACAAGCGCAACCTTCCCTTTCGCGGACCCAGTGGTTTAGCCATCTTGGGTGCTGTGACGGCCGTGTGTGCGTACGGGTTCTATCGTGTCGGAAAGGGAAATTTAGAAAGAAGGTATGTTTATCCTCACAAACAGCGCATGTGGGGTCCGCAGGCTGTAAAACGTGGCTTCTCATGGTGCGCTCATCGCGAAACGTGTCTCCCTCGGCGGAGGATCCGGCCGACTGCCTATCAGCGAGTCTGACCCGATTCGGGCCGTGCCAGAAAAAGCGCATTTTCTCAGATATGGACGCTAACGAATCGTTTTTCCCCTATAGGGAACTGCAGAGGGAGAAAGTTTGGTCACGCATCCACCTTGTCCCGCTGCTTTTGGCCGAGGGTGATCGGGACGCGTACCGTCGACAGGAAGCGACGCTGGAGCGTGAAAGGGTAATCATGAGGAATGTGAAGGACTGGGAGGTGGGTGTTGTTCCCCCCTGAACGATGCGTATCGAGCAGAGAAACTGATGTGGACCCTGTGCTTCCGCGTGCTCATTGCGCTGATGACATGGCTTTCCGTTTTCAGCCGGGGAAGAGTGTATACAACGGTACACGGTATCGGGCGGTAGAATCCATCGTGGTTCTATGATTGGTAGAGTCGTGGTTGACGAGTTGCTGGCTATACCAAATGCAGTTGGATTGAGAAAAAACATATGGAACAAGGAGGGACACAGCCTTGCTTCCCATGCAGAGTCTGCGGAGGCTCCGCCAGCTGTGCCCTTACACGGACTAATTGTGCCGGTGGCGGGTGGCGATATACAATAGAGACCGTTGCGTCGGGTCAGATTTGCTCGTTGGGGGTGCAGTTGAGGGCCGGTCACGCGTGGATATGCCCCTCACGCTGCCACCCACACTGCCAAGGCCATCGACGTTGTTAAATTTGCTCAGAGAGCGCGCGATTGTTACGGTGCTCGTGACGCCGCAAAGCGCCATCTCACTAAGAGGCTGACAACGGCTTGAGTCAGGCCAGGTACGGATTGGATCGGTTCGACTGCGTGGGCATGTGCACGGCGCTGCTGAAGACATTCGAGTGAGAGCGTGTGGGTGTAAGTCGTGCGCTGGTATTATTGGCGTTTCTTTGCGAGGACCTGATATGGTTATCTCAACCCGATAGATTTGCGATATCCGACGATTGTAGACGCGCAGGCGTCCAAGAACGAGACTGCTGAATCGAGACGAGTCAGGTTGGCACATGGTGACCAGTTTGGCAGCCGGGTACAGGATTCGAGGGACACTATGGATGTCGAGCCGAGCCCCTCTCGTCCTCTCCCGATTTCGCTCATGCAGTTTCTCAAATCCCTTTGACACCCCTCCCGATTCGCTCTCTCAGCATCCCCCGGCTCCGACGACTATTAAAGCCAGTCCCCCGCCCTCCCTCGCTCTTCCGCCCATCTCTCGTACAATGCCTCTCCCCCCTTACCCTCACCGCCCCCACCGACCGACCGCAATGACAGACACCCCCATGAAGGACGCCGCCCCCCTCATGAACTTTGTCGACACTTCCCCATACGACCTCATCTCCCCCACCGACACAGACCAGATGATATTTGGCCCCCTCGAGCTCGACGATCACTCCCTCCTCTCTCCCTCTTGGGATCCCTCCCGCGACCTCGCCTACAATCAGCCCATCTCCCCCGTCCTTTCGGACAATCCCGCCTCCCCGCGTCGCGCCTCCGACTTTGACGTCCCAGACGCGTCACCCAGCAGCACCTTCTATGACTCCCACTCCTTTGGCGGCTTCGACGATGTACAGCCCATGTTCGATCTCGATGACTCCAACCTTTCGCAGTGGCTGAACGACTCCCACGTTTCTCCCTTGGATCCGTCCTCTTCCTCCCCCATCCCGATACGTGGCACCCAATCAGACCCACAATCGCCTCCCGCCTTCATCACCTACGGCAACAGTGCGTTCCCCCAGAATGCCTCCTTCTCCCCATCCGAGTTTGCAGCCCTGCATCCTCCCCCAAGATCGCTATCGCCCACGGAGATCTCTGATGGTTACCTTAGTTCTCCCGGTCTCGGTGTGGCCTCAATCTCTCCTGCCGAGACCTCACTGAGACCGCCCGCGTGGGCATCCCAGCTGTGGGATTCATCTCATTACACGCCCTCCACCTCAGGCCGTTCCTCCGGGCCCCACCCACCCCTATCTGAGAACCCTTACACAGCTAGGGGTCAGCGATTTCAGCCGAAAAGAGACGCCAATCCCCTGGGCCTGATGTTCCAATCATCGAGCGCCCCATCCCCTAACGTTGCTACACTGACACGGGCGTACAGCCGTCGTGCAGAGTCAGTTTCTGTCAGTGATGATCATGATGCCACCGTGCGACGAAGAAAGAAGCTGCCATTCGACGAGCCCCTCAAGGACTCGAAATCATCTGAATCGCGTACGTGTATATCTGATCATATCCGTCCCTTCTGTGACTGTCGTCATGCTGATTACTTCCTTTCATTATCTCCGACGTAGCTCCTGTCAAATCTGTCTTGAAACCGCCCAAATTAGCACCATCTGCTTGGCAGCTTTACTTCACAGATTGGATTCAACGCCACCAGGCAACCAGTACGAGAAAACTCAACGTTGCACAGGCTGCCAAGGAAGCTGGTCAGGAGTATGCGAACCTGACCGCGGAAGAAAAGGAGGTGTGTGCTGCGCCGGTGCTTCCTGAGAATTGCTGCCGATCTGAGCTTCCATGATTAGCCATACAAACAACGTTCTCTTGTCCTCAAACAGGCACGCGAGCGCGATAATGCTGCCTATATGCGGACCTTGACACCCGAAGATATTAAGCGAGAGAACGCCTTCCGGACCGCACAGCGGAAGGCGGGTCGGTCTCGGAAGGGCAACCTCAAGGACCCCAATGCTCCCAAGAAGCCACTGAGTGCATACTTCATGTTCTTGCAACGCATTCGTTCGGATCCCCTGCTAGTGAAGGATATTTTTGGCGATGAACAAGAAACTACCAAGCAAAGCGTTTTAGCTGCTGCAAAGTGGCGATCGATGACTGATGACGAGCGCAAGGTTGGTTGATCATTACTATTGCGGCATGAAACACTCATATTTTCCTCCTAGCCGTTCCTGGCTCAAGCGGAGCAGGAGAAACTCGAGTACGAGGGTGCGCGAAGACTCTATGAGGAAGGGACGACCGGCCTTGGCAACGGGACTAGCATCAACTTCAGCATTCTTCCCGGATCCCCATCTGAGAGCCCGTTCCGCGCCCTTCGTACCATCAAATCAGAGACATTTAGCTCAGAAAGCGAAAGTGATGGTGTAGGCCCCGATGATGGTGCGAGCAGATATACCCATCTATAATACCACTTTCTCCATTGATTAGCAAGTGGCATTGCTTCTTTCTTTGTCAGTTGTTAATCATCTTATGCCCATTCGTTCACGACACCGGACTCCATCATGACGGTTCCCCTCGGTTGACCACTGTATTGTTAGAACACTACCTAGCTTACTTGTTCATATACCTCATGACTCGTTTAGCGAGAAAGCTCACGAACTTGTTACAGAACTGTGATAATATTGCTACAGTGAAAGATAAGCAACCATCTTCTGATGAGGAGCACCGTCTTCATCAAATTCATCTCCCTATTCGTGGAGAATGAGTACTATCGATAACCATGAGCTCGGAGTGGGAATATCACCTCAGGTTGATAATCATACCTTGAAAAGGATTCCAAGGCGGTTCAGCTGATATGAGCATGACATGGAGCCCCAGACTTGACATACTTGGAGTAGAACCCTTTAACAGGCAACTGCGAATGGGAGACGACTCGGGCAACTTGCATCACTCCATTCTTCTTCGCATCGTCTTTGGCCCATCGATGTAGCGCAAGCACGAGATCGCGCCCAAAACGATATCGCCGATACGGTTTGAGAACAGCCAGGCGGCTGAGCTTGTAGTAATTTTCCCCCTCCACTCTGTAGGCTCGGATTGTCCCGATTGGTGCGAGGGAAGGTACCAGCCGGAGCAAGAAATGGGTTGCTGTCGGATCTTGCCTGTAGTCGTGAAGGACATATTGATCGTGAATCAATGACGAAGAATGGAGATGGGGAGGTGCGATTCGAAAAAAATAACGTACTCATCGACCTCCACGTCCAGTGGAAATTGCTGCTCGTGTACGAAAACGTCGGTCCTCACGTTGATGCACTGATCAAGCAGCACCTGTCTCCCTTCGTGGCCTGGTGAGGGGAGGACGACGATTTCATGAGGTGGCGAGTTCCGAGAAGACGTCTCAGGGTCCGACATCTTGGACCGGATAGAGAGACACGAGGACACAACATACTCGAGCAGGGACAGCCCGAAAGCGTCTGTTGCCATACGGCGAAGTGGGAGCGGGGCGTCACATGATTTCCCTCGAGCCGGGGATACGGGACGAAGTGTCGAGCTAGCGAGCCAAAGCGCTATCAAGATCACGAGATTCCACGTCCACGTCAGTAGATATCATTGGCCAGGTGGAGTCACAAGTCGCAATCGCGGCGTCTAGCTGGCACACCGGAGATGATGTGCGGGAATGGAAGGCGGAAGTGATTCGAGACGGACATATGATAAGGGATACGGGCCGCACCCGCATGGGGATACGATTGGCACGGAAGCAATCCCACGTTCATGCAAACAACAACAAACACCCTGAATCACGTGAGATAATTATTTGTTGAAATATTTTCTTTTATTACATAATAAATAACATCCCTTTACCATCGTAGGTTTAGGAAAACTACGGCCAACACGTTTCTAGTCCATCGCCGGGTAGGTTTGCATTACATTTGGTTGTCGGATCGTTTAACGAACGTTTGAAAGTGGATGCCATAGTCCTTGACCGGTGCTCATGGTCGAGCCTTTGGCAGCAGCCATAATATCAAGACCGCCGGGTGCACGCATTCTCAAGTCTGCTCTCAACACCATGACAAGACGTCCATTTCCCAGCGACTTCTTTTCACCTCTGCCGCGGCAGTACAAGGGAAAGGAAAAGGCTGTCGAACCCCCCACCGTCGAATGCACTCAATGTAGGCTTCCGCCTTCGGACCCAATGTCGAGTTCCTCTTGCATCTCTCGACATTCACCGTGGTGCTCAAGTACTCCGTCTGTTTCATACCATCTGGTCTCAAGACTAACGTTCTCGTTTCTAGTCCGAAATCAACTGTTCGTAATGAACAAAGTTATCCCACGTCGGTCGCAACCCTTTCCCCAGCCTTCCCAGCGGTGTACGCGGCGCCATTCTACATCTGCAGCACGTATCCTCTCATCTCAGACGCGCTTACTCGATTGGCCGCAAACCACCCGTCCCCCGCACGAACCCGATGAGCCCGCTAACAAACTCCGTTCCCTTTTGACACCGTGTACCCCGTTCGATCCAGAACACGCTTGGCACCTTTACATGGCATCAGCCCACACAGATGCAAACAACTCGACACTTACCCCAGGAGAGCGGTTGCAGTTTATCCAACGTCTTCTCGATGCACTCGAGCTTCGCGGCGATACTCTTCCAGACTTGCCGTTGTTGTATACCTGGGGAACACGTCTTGAACCTGTTCTGCGGGATTTGAAATCAAATTTGGAAGACGGTTCCCCAGAGGTCTTCTCTCTCAGGTGCTTCACTGCCCAGGTTCATGCATGGTTGGGAGATGTGGCCCAGGCGTCTCAATTGGCTCGGGAAATTCGAGGAACTTGGCTCACCCATGCGGAAAGATGCACTCTTTTGTGTGTCTACCGAAATATTTTGGTGCTGTCGCGTTATCAACAAGGTGCTTTATACGCACTTGATCTGCTGATTCAGGAGTGGAAGTTTTTGGGCACCTTCTGCCATACTCGAACCATTCCCCTCCCACAGGCCGCGTCG
>JBBPRX010000904.1:0-10926 GCA_038093195.1 Boletus fagicola | reverse complement strand
AATCTGACAAGTTACGTTGTATCTCCATTCTCTCATGCCTAGAAGGAAAGGCCGCGGGCTTTGCCCAAATCACCATGGAATATCTTAGGACCGCGCTGTGTAACTAGTGATTGGCATGCATGGATCGAAGGGACCAGGGGAAATCGCGCACGATAAGGAAATTCCCTGATGAAAGAGGATCAGCTGTGGATTTTCAAGCGATAGGGACGCACTGACAGGTCAGGATGTTCTTTTCATCGGGAACTGCCCAGACAAATGGGGGTGGCTCTTTCTGCATACTGATATATTCCTTGGTGAGCTAGATGGGGTCATTTAGAGAGTAAAAAAGGGGGGATGAGGGGGATACGTACGCGTTTCTGAGCAGCCTTGCTAGCCATGGTGGGGGACGGAGAGAGGGACTGGGAATGTGGCGAACGTGGATGTGGATGAAGGTTGAAGCGCTGTGCGGCGAGCATACGGCTCGGCCACCCCACAAACAAGGACAAATAGAGCGATAAACCACCGGACCAGATCGGGTTAGGGTTAGGCACCCTCTTCAAATTCCAGTAGATCAACAAATGTTGCCATGGTACACGTCTCTGTTGTCAGCTCTGCGACGAACTCTGCGACGACGTCGGGTAGTCTAGCCAGTCTAGTGACCCACTCGTGGAGTCCACTGCAATCCTGCACCGCCTTGCTCGACGCATACCAGTGCCCCCATTTTTCACCTACGGCGCAATCAAAAGAACTTGGAACCGGTGTGTTGGCTACTTTCCTATATAAAGCGCATCACTGCGCGCATCAGTCATCTCGACTCGTTTGTTAGCCGGCATCTGTGGGATAGGGGCTATTACTTCCTAACCCGTACAGGACCCTGGACTGAAAGCCCCTTGAATCAGCAACATGGTTGCTGGAGTGGATAGACTACATGTGTCGCCAACTTTTACGAAGACGCCACCATCACAATGATTCGTCTCGGCATTCTAAAACTACCATCGTGTGGGTCAAGTTCCGCCACAGCTCGTGGAGCTAAGTGAATGAGTTCATTGGTTGAGTCTGGACACATTTTCCTCATACATCATGTGCTTCTCCCTCGCAACGGCCGGCTGGGCCCATCAGATCTAGAGGCGTTCTTGCTATCCAGCGCGTGGAAGATACATGTCGCATACCCCTCAGGTGGCAAACATCCCGAGTCCTCCCGATTTTCGCTCCCAGGTCGCCACTGCGCACATCCCGTACTCGAGGGAAATCGGGTACGAGTGTTGTTTTTGTACATTCGTTTATAAGCCCTCGGAAGAAATGCTGTAGGACAATAAGGAAATACAAATTGCGTGTGGCATGAGGCCAGAGCTTGTGCGACGATATTTTTACATGCTCTAGGTAGAGAAAAACAGGGGGTATTTCTACTAATCCAGGCAACAATCATCCGACACGAAACATTTTCAGATCGCTACAGGTCGACATACTGGCGCGTGATGGCGACGCTCCTTCCTCCACCGAAAAGACAGAAAGTATATCACGGCGTTCCAGAGCCGGAGCCAGAACCAATACAACCCTCACCGAACATCGTCGTTCAGTTCGTAAATGAGCATGATGGTGCATCGATCGCGCCTGCTGTCAACCTCCCAGCAAATGTCGCACGAGAGACCCTCCAACTACTCGTGAATCAGTTGCGCACGAAGGCAAGCCGCATCAGGTCATGTCTATACGTCCTGATTGACACATCTACCACATCATAGGAAGATGATGACCACGTGCCCTTCGCATTTCATGTTGCCTTGCCCGAGGACGCTACAAAGCCCAACGCCCCGACTCGCATCGTTATCTCCAATTCTATACAAGAGGACGTGCTAAATCACCCCTCGCAAGCCTTTTCAGAAGAAAACATTCTCGTCGTCCGGTGCGCGCCACAGTCCGTATTCAAGGTACGTCCTGCAACACGTTGCTCGAGCACCCTATCAGGTATGTCAGTCCACCAACATGTGCCGCATCGATCATGGACCCCATTCTATGGGGTGGTTATAATTCAATTGGACGAGTCTAGGTCACTCTTCCCCTATATTGTGTGCTTCTTTCTCCCCGACGGGCGCACTCCTCGCCACGGGATCTGGCGACACCCACGTCCGACTGTGGGACCTTAATACCGAAACGCCGTCTCATACCCTTGCGGGTCATACCGGATGGGTCCTCTGTGTCGAATGGGACCCCATCGAGCGAAAGCTTGCTAGTGGAGGGCACGACGGGCATGTGAGAATGTGGGACCCCAAGTCAGGAAAACAGATAGGCGACGCGATGAAAGGTCACTCAAAGTGGGTGACTTCGCTTGCTTGGGAGCCCGTACACATGTAAGCATTTATTCGCACTGTCTGGATCGTCAGATCACACATGTGATGCATGATGAAACAGAAACCCGACTGCACCGCGTCTCGCATCGTCATCAAAGGACGGGACTGTACGCGTTTGGTCTACAGCAACCCGACGGCTGGAGTATACTCTTGGCGGTCACACGGCCAGTGTTAATATTGTCAAATGGGGAGGCGGTGGAAAAGGCGGCAAAGGAGTGCTGTATACCGCAAGCAGCGATCGCACAGTAAGGGTGTGGGACGCACAGGGGGTCCGTCTTTTCGTTACACATTAGGCAGGACCGCTGATTATCTCATAGGGCAAGCAACTGATGCTCCTCAAGGACCACGCACACTGGGTAACCACCCTTGCTCTGAACACTGACTTTGTACTTAGGACCGGTCCATTCGACCACACCGCTAAGCGACCAGCATCTGAGGAAGAGGGTATATTTCTCTCACATTGATAAGCCTATGAATGCTTAAATCACCGTTTTCTGCTTAGCTCAAATGCTTGCACTAAGACGATACGACGCTCTCATATCCCGGACTCCCGAGCTTCTGATATCAGGATCTGATGATCACACCCTCTTCCTGTGGTCACTTTTCTCGTCCGTGTCGGAGTCTGGAGGCCGTAGATCAAAACCCCTTAATCGACTAACGGGACATCAGCGGCAAGTATCACACGTCGCATTCTCGCCTGATGGGCGATGGGCGGCGAGCGCGGGGTGGGATAATGCAGTGCGCCTCTGGGATTGTACGGGAGGATCCGGTAAGTTGAATTTTCGTGCCCCTTTGCTGTATCGCATTTTCATTCCGATCGGCTAGGGACTATGGGTAAGTTCGTGGCGACGCTTCGTGGCCACGTCGGTCCAGTATACCGTCTTGCATGGAGCGCGGATTCGAGGATGGTGGTCAGTGCGAGCAAAGATCACACCGTCAAAGTACGTCCCGTCTCGCGCGGGATCATCCTCGCATTCACAACACTCCGTTTAACTCCGTCAATTCACTCGGTCAGATCTGGGATCTTAAAACATATAAACTCAAAAATGATCTTCCGGGACATACGGATGAAGTGTATTGCGTCGATTTCGTTGCTGACAAGATCGTCAGTGGAGGGCGGGATCGGACGGTTAAAATGTAAGTTGCTGTAGGTTCCTTGCCGCTTTGCAGACTGATGTGTGTTGTAGATGGAAAAACTAGTTTGGTAGAGCACCTCAGTAGTTCGAATGCGGAATGGAACCTTGAAGGTTGTCATGAGAACGTCGAATGAATTCATGAGGAGTTCGATGTCGACGTGCGATCCATATTTCCATCAGCGAAACGCACAGCGCATGTAGTGCTTTACTTGGCAGAACGTTTGCACATGCGCGAAAGGTATGCGAGAAGCAACAAAGAATCCTACGTCTTCCAGTATTCCCCGCTCCATGCGTGTAGCGTACATATCTGCTCCCCGGGTCCTTTACGAATGAACCTGAACATGCACGTTTTCAGGTTTGATCAACGTTGACCGCCGACCAAGTCGTGGGTAGAAGTTTGACGTCCAATTCCCCGGAAACCTATTGGTTTCTCCTCCTCAGCATGGTGACCTACATACTACGTAGGCTATCACTGGCATCCGTTACGGGAATCGGAGAACCATGCCGTCGGCTCCACGTGTTCTCAGTGAGCATTAACCTGGGAAGGACAAGTCGAGACTGTATTGAAATAATCATGGCCCTTTTTGTACGATACTCAGTATGCAGTCATTGAAGTAAAACTACACGACACATCGAAAACACTTAGTATACATACATCAATAGGCCCATCTGAGGCGGCTACTATGATCATGAGTGGTAGGGTACCGGAAGTGATTGGCTATTACCAGTTGTTCTGGGCTAAGTCCACTTGCTCACGAGGGCCCCTATCATTTATATGAATCCTCCTTAACATTTACATTCGCCAGGCTTGCAGGAACAACTGGTACGACCAAGTAACGAAATACGTCAGACAATGAATCCATGAAGGTTAAGTTTACAACCACGCACGTCGTTCCGCAGTGGCATTGCGGGTTTCCACAGCTCGGGGTTGGGCCCTGAGTTGAGGGGTCGGGCTTGGTGGATGTATTCTACAGAATTGTTCAAGGAACAGTCAATGCACGATACTCGGAGGAAGACGTGAAAGTCGGACCGCTGATGAAGACATGCTACGGTTTGATGAAATCCGTCCGGTGATGAGGGTTTGGTTTCAAACGTCTAGCCGGTGACCGTTACCCTTTCTATGATGTCTTTTGTTGACTTGGATTTACAGGATCTGAGATCAGATTTCCTAACATGATCTCTCGTGGCGATCAATTTCATTCTCGAATACTCAAGCCACGGGATTAACATCAATACTCGAGACCAACACGTCCAGAGCAGCAAGTTGTCCCCATGCAGTGTACCTGGGGGGCCGTGGACCTGCCCATGCCGCCGAATACCACCTCGTATCTTCGTATTGCGTTGATGCGAGTTCCATGAGCGCATTGTACTAGCCAGCGATGCGTTGAGTCGCATATAAAGTACACAGCTGACATTGGTTGATCACTTACCTGGACGTTAATGTAACTTCGAATGAGGTCTTGCAGCTGCGCATCATCCGAATTTCGTACCCACGCTTCATGCAAGGCACGAATCAAGACGCCTGTTGTCCAGTCGTGTTATGGAATCCAACAACGCAAATTGCAAAAGGACCTACTCTTGAACCCGACAATGTCATCATCCTCTTCTGTGACTCCGCCTTCTGTGATCACACCGTTGGCACCCTGCCACGCTGTAGTGTAGAGAACAGCAACGGTGGTGTTTAACATGCTGTGAAACCGACAAATCAATCATCTCGTGCGTTGGTGACCTCCTCACCACTCACAAGCTTTGCCAGCTTTTATCGCCGGTGACATCAGAAAGCACGCTCAATCCCTCGATTAGCTTTCCGCTATTATATGTGAACAATTCAGTGGCTGGTGATCGCGAGCAGTCATTTGCAGAGATAGTGTCGAGCGCGAGACCATCGTCGTTGATGTTGAGAGTCTGCATCCAAGCGGCAGCTGCAATGGCGGAATCGGCATACGTCGAATTGTGAGTCAGCTCGGCAAGGTATGCGGAGAGCCTAGGATGAAGGTGATCGACCCTACATCGATCGTATAATTCTTACAATACGCACGCCAGGAAAGATCTGTTTAGCAGGATATTAGAACGGTTATCATTTGCAGGTGACGAACATCGCTTTACCCGGTTGTGACAGAATTGACTGCTGTATCACTAGACACGGGACGCTATGTGTCGTTTTCATTATCCGTGGGCTGCACTTTTCTGCAAGCTCTGGCTTACCCAGAAGACACCCCCAGCCATGGTTTTGCCTTCGCATGACCCCATGATTGGAAAACTCTTGGTGGGTATACTACCACGTTGTGCATCCTCCTCGGATATCTGGCTGTGAACTCATTCAGTCAATAATAATTGATGCGAGTCAGATGCCGTCTACTCACAAGGTCTTGATTTGCTCCCATGTTTGCACAGCGTGGCTCAATAGACTCTCATCGCCATATGCACGATGGGCGTAGTACGCAGCCGTTGCCCACCATAATGCATCGTCGTTATACAATGTCGAATAATTGGGGTATAGAGAGAGAGCCTTGTTTAGATACGTGGTCACAACAGGTTGGTTCAAAGGTAGATGTGTGATGCGGTCCTGATTAGCCATGGCGGAGAGGACATTTGCACCTTGCCAATAACTTAGGTCTTACAATAGCAGGGCTCGGCATGAGTTCAACGGGCTCGGACGTGGCTACGTGACGGAAATGGGCTCACCATTGAAGTATCCGATAGTTTCATTCAGCTCAGGGAGGAGGCTGTCGATAGCATTCTGCGAGGCTGCGACTCGCTCTGGAAGGGTATATATGTTTTCGGGCTCCTACAAAAGGATTTGTGAGTACGATACGTGGTCAATGACACTGTGACTTGCCACGGACCCGCCACGTTGGAGGCACAGACAAATCTTGGCATTGTGCGAATCCGATGTTCAGGGAAAGGAGATGGAGACCAAAGGACACCATCATCGAGATATATGACCACAAGTTACTCTCGACGACTGGAAGAGTTGAATGTGTGCAATGCATCTTCTGCCTTATAATGCCTTGCTACACGTAACAGAAAATGATCATGGAACCGAGTCAGGTTGATCAGGTGTATGTACAACCACTTGATTCGCAAGTGTTGTGCTTCCACCGGATAGTTTTGTGAACTGTATTGAGGATAAACAACCAGGCAACTCTCTCGAACGAGGTGGACCCCGTCGAGTGTTTCAAGGTTCATATGCTCCTTTCGGAGCAGGTTGCAATAGTTATTGAACAGCAAACCGTTAGATGTAACTATCGGCCGACTAGCTCAGTTGGTTAGAGCGTCGTGCTAATAACGCGAAGGTCTTGGGTTCGATCCCCACGTTGGCCAGACATTTTTTTGCACACTTCACCCGACCCGAGACGAGAATCGGCATAAGGCGGTTGGTTTGTGAGAGAAATTTTAAAAGTTTAATTATAATAAAATTAATTCGTAGGGAGCTTCAAGGGCCGCACGGTCTCGGCTTGCGCGGGCCGGACGGTTAGGTTAGGTTTTTACCAACTGTCAGACAGGAGACGCTCCTTTTTTGGATTCGAGGGATGTGATAGTAGTACCAGTCTGAGACTCGGCCCGCTGACGCCGCAAAACGCCGCACCAAACTAGCGTCCTCGTCCTCGTCGTCCCCCGAGAAAGCTGCCGTTCTCAACTGCGATCCCACCGTCGCCACCGTCGCCGGCGATGTCGTCGGGTAACCCATCCCACCTCGTTTCGTTCCCAACGTCAGAGTCAGTGTCCACCTCGCCGCTCCCTATTCCTCACCTTCCTTTTCGCCGCATCTCTCTCCCAACTACTCCCAGCCCCGCCCTCGCCGCTCACAGACAGTCCGTCGCAAGTCTCGCTTCGTTTGACTCACTCGTAGAAGAATCAGTCGTGCACCAGCACCGTCGGACAAAGCGCAGGTCGCTTAACCCGGCTACTAGGTCACATAGACGAACACAGGCTGACGACGACAGGCAGGCAAAGCGGTCCAAAATAACTTCAGAGTTCTATACCACCGAGAAATCCTACCTCGATGGCCTTGATCTCGTTTACAATGTATGTATATAATATGGCTGCCGTTCCGAGCGAATCATTGACCGTTCATTTCGGTTAGCATTTTCTAACGCCTATCCTTCGATCACTGGATACATCCAAGCCGCTGTTGACACGAAACGAGATAACGACACTCTTCTCCAACTTCATCGACATCTGGAATTTTCATCATACATTCTTTGTTGCCTTGTCTAGACGTCTCCACCCATCCACGCCAACGTCTAATCATAATACCCCGCTTTCGTCCCTGCTTCTCGCGCATTTTCCGTACCTTTCTCTATATGCCCCATTCATCACGGCCTTTCCTACTGCATTGGCCTTTCTGGCCTCAATCTCACAGTCTTCCACACCAAATCCAGCCTTTGCGGCCTTCTTGCGAGCACAGGAATCTCACCCTGTGTGCGCACATCTTAGGTTGGCAGATTACCTTCTCACACCCGTACAACGGTGTCCGCGATACCTCTTACTTCTCAAAGACCTACTCGATTCCACTGATCCTGAAGACCATGAATGGGAAAAACTGCAAGAAGCTCGAGGCCTGGTTGAGAAAAGTAGGACTGCGGATCTGTAATTTCGGCTTACACATAACTGACCGGTTTTACGGACAGTCACTATTTCTCTCAATACGTCGCTCGCCGCTCATGCAGAAACACTCGCGTTGATATCCTTGCAACGCAATACTCGCGACCTGCCCCTTGTGCTCACCCCACTTGTTGCGCCGGGAAGGCGACTTATTAAGCGCGGCACACTGATACGATCAGGCGGCGAAGGCGAGGGAGCGGGACGAAAGCCGTTCGAGTTCTTGCTACTTAGTGATTATCTAGTATGGCTCGAACGCGAAGAAACGGCTATAAGCGTCCTCGTTCACGATGGAGGGGGCCAGAGCCCCCGTAAGAGGAGGGTATCGATAAACGCGCTCGGTGGCAATGATGAAGAGAAGTGGTGGTGCAGGGGTTACATGAGTCTTGTTGACATGGAGGTTGTTATGGTCGTCGATCGGCCAAGCGGCGGAGGACCTGGAGGTGGAGGTGAGGCGAGGGTCGAAGTATTGAGCCCGGAGGGATCATTTGCCTTGCATCATAGTAAGCGCTACCCTTGCCTTGTGTTTATTAGCCCTCACGCGTCTATCCATCAAGGTTCACCCCCGTCCAACGCTGGGGATTCTAGCAGTCTCAGCTCCTGGGTAGACTCCATCCGTACTGCACGTGCCGCGCGTCTAGCGGCACTTGCGTTGTCAAATCCTGACTCGACCCTCTCAGCTAGTACCTCGGGCGTCCATCTCAGACGTGCATTACGCGCGTTTGCGAGTGAGAGCGACGATATCGACTATGCACAAAAGTCCGAAGAAACAGGAGATGGAAACGAGACATCTCTCGGAAATCCGCAGGCAGGTTCGTCATTGACCAGGACCTCTCGCTCCCGCCCTCGTCGTGCACTGTTGGATAGTTTTCTCCCACCTGTCTGGATTCCGGACGCAAAGATGGATACGTGCATGAGGTGTGGACAGCCATTTGGGTTCGTATTAGACCTGAAGTTAGGTGACGTTTTCGGATGGGGGTTCGGAAAGGGAAATAGCGGTGGAGCCGAAGGAAAGCAGAAATCAGATATCGAACGGGTCGGGAGCGAGAGGCATCAAGTTGGCAAAAGGGTGGGAAGTGGTGGTGCCTGGAGAAGGAAACATCATTGCAGGCTTTGTGGGCGTGTCGTCTGCGCAGCGTGCTCTGGAAAGGTAAAGTTTATCTCGGGATTTTAACCCCATACCGGGGAGCGCTAACCGGTGTCTCCAAGACATTTTACATTGCTCAAGACGATGGTGATGCACACAAGAGGCAGAAGTCGAAGCCTGCCCGTGCTTGCGAGGAGTGTTTCGAAGCAGCATTTCCGCTCATTGTACCCTCCCAAACCGGTATTGAACCATTCTTTTCCGCATCATCTGCAATGCAACCATCTTCTAGCCGGACACCATCAGACCGACCATCCACGCCTCAAGCCGACGAAGACTCCGACGGGATCTGTAGCATTCAACCGTGGATATCTATCCCATCTCGTCAAGGAGCTGGAAAAGACGTTGGTGAAGCTCTCATGGCGATGGACCTCAGTCCTAGTGCGGGTGCGCTAAGCCGGAGCTCCTCGCGAGTGACACTCGGCGCCAGCCCTTCTCGAAAATCACGTCTGAGTACGAGCCCTACAAAAGCGGGCAGTCCTCTGAGGGATACACACACACAGGTGCATGGGGGCACCGGGAGCGCCACGAGTAGCCCTTCGAGGCGTGCCGTGAATCTCCCTCGTATCTCTGTTGGGGATTCGGAGGGAAAGCCGCCTTCCCCTCTGCCCGTCCTGCACGCCGAGGACGCATCGAACGGAGGTCAAGAGGACCACGAATACGTCCCGACTCGTCCGATCCGAGTACGCGCTTCCTCGACGCGTCCACGGAGTTACCACGACATTCTCGAGGATTTCACTCTGCACGAGCGGGGTATTAGCATACCCTCTTCGATCTCGAGCGCCCCGGGGGCTGGTCTAGGTTCGGTGAGAGAGGGGGACGACGAAGCCGAAGGGGAAGGGGAAGGGGAAGAAGGCGGGGATGGGATTGGAATCGAGACTCGCCTAGACGATCGATCACGAGATGTGTTTTCGGTGCCTGCGTTTGATGACGATCACTCGCAAGAGAGTGTGGGACTGACGCGGCAAGTCCCCGCGGATGAGGATGTGCTTCCGAGGGAAGACACGGCGAGACGGCGGAAACGGTTCTCGATGCCTGCCGTTGCGTTGCAGACTGCGCCGGTGTTCGCACGTGCTCGCCAAGATCCAGAAGGGAGCAGCGCCGAGAGGAGACGGTCTGTTCTTATGCACGGAGGGGAGAGGGATAAGAGTAAGAAGGAAAGGCAGGGGGAGAAAGAGGGTTCTGCAGTGGGACTACTTATGGAAGTGCTCCGGGGCAAAATCAAGTATCCGGGAAGAAACCAATAACTGTTACCAGAGCTACTAACGGGACCGTTGCTTTATGTATTCCATCTATACCTAACATGCTCTGTATGCTGATGTAGACACACACATGTATGTACAATGATTGTATGAAGGAGTGAGCCTATACAAGTATACAAGCGTGCAAGAATGCAAATCCAGTTGCGAATGTTACAGTGCAAAAATGAGACTTGGACGCTGTCACCCAAGAAATAATTGAAAGCCAACCTAGAGAGTCCGATGGAATTCGATACCGGGATGTGAAGTCTAAGTATGACGAGCGAGGTCACTCTCCCACCTTGCAAGTGTCGGATGGGTACTCTCCCTCGGCCAGATGGCACGTCCTGCGGTGCCTCTGCATAGAGTCTGCGCGAGCAAAACGCAGCCCACAACTTGAACAGGGTACCTTGTCCCGCATGTGAACGGCAAGAATATGACGTGAAATGCTCTCCCCCCGCATCACCTTCTGACAATTA
>JBBPRX010000903.1:0-10934 GCA_038093195.1 Boletus fagicola | reverse complement strand
ATTGGGCACCACTCACCGGACCTGGTGGCATTGGGATATAAGCTGGACCCTGGGACTGATCACCTGTTCGTCGGGGTTGGCCATCTATCACAGGCGGTGGTGGCACGATACCCCCCTGAAGAAAATACAATACTTTAGTCCAACTCGGTTGCAACTGGCAGCACAGCGTACCTCAGGTCGGCGTCGGTACCAACTGGTGGATGGAGCAGTGGGGTCTTCTCCTCCTAGGTCTGGCGGGGCGGTGGGAGAGCGATCATACAAATTATCTGGCTGAAGTCGACGTCATACCAAATTGCAAAGAAGCGGCTAAGAAAGCCTACCAGGAAAGGCCCAGGAGGGCGTACCATTGGCCTCCGTTCTTGCCGCGGGGATTGAGATGGAGGAGCATCATGACTGATATGTTCCGGTCTAGGTGGACGAGGCGGTGTATCGTGAGGGGCTGGTTCCCCGGTCCTTGGCTGTCTTAAGGGATGTTGAAGAGGGGCTCTAGGTCGGTGAGGGTGTCGAAGCGGCGGGTGTAACGTTTCTGGGGACCAGATCGAATGTTGTGGGAACGGCGGTGCGGTGCCTGGCCTTAGTACCGGACTCGTGCTCCTCGACCGAGGCCGCCTTGGAGCAGGTTGGTAGACGAACGGAATCAGCTGGGGTGGTGGTTGAATATCCGAAGGAGCTGGTGCTGGTGGTATATTCAATAACTCCATCAATTGTTCATCCAATGAAGGACCAGCTTGACGGGGTGCAGGCATGTGAATGTGAGGACGGCCCCGTTCCCGTCCTTGGAGTATACCCCTCCAACGAGAAATCAAGCTATCCGCATCAGCTTGGGAATCCTCCGACTCTGTGACAGAACCGTCTTCCCCTGGTCTGATTACTGTTTGCAAGTCAGAGATCCGGGTCTCCGTTCTTTCTTCGGCGGTCACTCGTCGTTGTTGCAGAGCTGTGGCTCGCTGGGCGTCGATTACCGTCTCAATGAGAGTCTCGATATGATGCAAGCGGTCAAAAATTTCCGTATTATCCTGCGGTGCAGGCCTAGCTTGTCGAAGCTCATCCAACATTTCGTTGGTTGAGGTCTGTCCTTCCCAGAGCGCCATCGTCTGTTCCCGTACTTGCGTCAGCATATCTCGGATAATGGTCATCGTAATCCCTTCCACTGGTCGGGCTGTCTCGCTAGAGTCCGTAGATTCTGTAGAGGGTGTCGGGGACGAAGGGGGAGGAGTTGGGGAAGATGACGATGAGGTGAGAGAGAGCGTTGGCCCAGGCGATGATTCAGAAGACGAGAGAATCGAAGGAGTAAGATCCGACGAGGGCGACGACAGTTCTGATGGCCAGGCGGGGGAAGGTGGAGGCATCACCACTTCCTCTTCATCCGCACCCAAAAGGCTAAAGTCGTCCGAATGATGAGAAGACAAGAAAGACCCGAAAGAACTCGTCGAGCTGAGTGAAGGAGACCTGACGGGAGGTGGTGTGAGCGCGGTTGGAACCAAACCTGGCCGCGATCGAGGTCCAGCTGGCGCAGCTCTGGTCTCCGAGACGACACTCATGACGTCTACACTCATGGCGTCTACACTCCGGTCCCTACGGTCGGAGATGACACTAACAGCACCAACGGACTGATCCATACGGGGAACAGCAGGAGGCTCTGGCCGTTCTGCGACGACATCCCCGTCGGTTGCGACCAAGTGGGTGCGTACGTACTCCGATAGATCGTACAGCTCATCTCGAATTATTCGTACGTTTTCCGAGATTTCGTGAGTCTCCTGACCCCTGAAACGATCTAATTCGTGGAGATGGTGAAGTAGCCGGTCAATTTCATGTGTTATAACCTCAGTGTGCTCGGTGTGTGTCTGAGTTGGTTCCGTCTCCAGTTCAGAATGGATGGAGGGCATGTTAGTTTGCGGCGTGCTGAGACTGAGACTGGGGGAAGGCGCAGGAGAATGGACAGGAGAATAAACAGGGGCAGGGGATTCAGGAAGTGGCACCATCGTTGGATGAGGGTACTACGGACGATGAGAACATGGGACATACAGACTGCATGAGCCACTCACGTAATGCACTGAGCTTATGCTTGAGCTACGAAGACTTGACAGGAGAGAAGGTTCCGTTGATACCTCGGAAGGGGCCGGAGCATCAGCCAGTGACACGACATCGTCCTCCGCCAGACTGATTCTAGACGAAAGACTAGAAATGCTAGACACCGTGGATGGAGTACGCGACAAAGACGAGGATTCCGTAGACGTGAGCGAGAGTGGGGTTGGACCGCTAGAGGGTGAAGAAACAGACTGCGTAACCGGAACCGGAGGCGGCAGCGGCGGCGGTGGTGGTGGTAGAAGAGGTGTTGATACTGCTGAAGTGGTGATCGTTTCTGTCATGGTCGTCAAGCTTCCAAAGCTGGTTAACGGGGAAATACTAGGACGCATAATTGATGTGTCGAAGGAGATATCATGCCCATCTTGAAATTGAAGCGACTGCGTGAGAGGCGTTGGCTGAAGTTGCGACGATTCGTATGAAATATCCGTTTCTGAAGCCCACTGGGACGGATGGATGGAAGGGGAGGATTCCGTAGTCGCCAATGGGGCTGGAGATGACAGGCCCTCTTCGCTCACGGGGAGATCACTCATAACAAACTCGGAAGGCTCGGTACTGGATACAGTCGGCAACCGAGACGACTCATCCTCAGAGCTCGACTCGGCGGTCGGAGGTAGAGAGATCGAGAGCTCGTCGGAGCTCACTATCGATGACGATGGGGGTACTACTGTCACCTCGAGATGCTCTGACTCGAGGTCCCGACTAGCGCTCGATATAGTGGGACTGAACTCCGAAGGAGGAAGCGGTACGGACTCGGGGGTGATGTCTGGAAAGATATCCGACTCCGAGGGCTGCAGCGATGGAACATCTGTAGGTGTCTTCGGAGGAGGTGTCGGTGCCCTCTCGACGGGAAGATCGACGACCAACGAACGCGGCGTGCTCGCCTCGGAAGGGATCGTCTTGCATAAAGACGCGGTCTCGTAATTGGTTTCTGATGGCTCCGTACGCTCGCACTCGCAGAGCGCCGCCGTGACAAACTCTGTTTCCGTCTCCGTCTTGCATTTCTCCGCAGTCACATATTCGGATGAGATATCCGAAGCACAAAGGTCCACCGTGCGGAACTCGGTGGAGGCCTCGGTTTTGCACTGCTCGACGGTCACGTAGTCGCTCTCGGAAGGAATGGAAGGCAATGACTTGAAGGATGCAGTTGACGGGGAATCAGCAGTTTCGTACCCTTCACTACCCGAGCCGTCCGGGATCTCGAGAGCAGACAGGGCTGTGGTGGAAGGATCGGGAGTCGGGGTAGTGGAACGGCTTCTTGTCCAGGTGCTTAACGTGGAGCGACTCTGTGAGGCTGTGTAGCCAGAAGCCACGTTCTCCTTGTCGGAAAAGTAGCTTCTGCTGTAGCCCCTCCTTCGAATTCCCGGACTCCTGGACAACGAAGACGGGGAAGTTGACGTGTAGCTGCTGTAAGTGTATGATCCATCATGTGAGTCACCTAAATAGGAATTCGACTCGGTACGCCGGTAGGAAAGCGTTGAAGGAACGATTTGTGTATTGGAGCCACCAGACGTGAACTCGAACGCCGTCTCGTCAGTTACAATACCAGTCGTGGTCCGGCGCGCATCGGATGACGAAGTGGAAGAATCTGACATAGTATAAAATGAGCTTGTAGTTGTGCGAGGCTCGCTTGATGACGTCCTCGAACCAGCGGAGAAGAAATTCTCATCTGAGATATCAGACAAGGGACGCGTCTTGGTTTTACCACTGGGGGGCGGGGTGACGCGCACTTCACCACTAAGTCTAGGGCCGCTGGATACAGTCACTGGCGACCCGTCACCCAAAATTACACCACCGACAAGACTTAAACCGAATCCGAGGCCAGGCTTCGCATTTCTCGCTCGACTGACTGCAGAGGCGAACTCCTCGTCAAGATCGGTTAGTGAGCTTGTGCGACGGAGGGAGCTGCTTCGACTGGGTGCAATGACACGTGGATCACCGGGGTAGAGGTATGACTGATTAGACACGGCTGCATCGTCCGTGGTACGCGTGTGGTGAAGAGGGAACGACGGAGCACGTGATAGCGATCCAGTGCTCGAAGAGTCCGAGAACGTATGCAGATCCGACAGGCTGGGAATTGTATGCAGAGGTGGGACAAATACAGTCGACGCTGATCCGGAGCCAGAGCCAGCACCAGAAGCGCTGGTGGTACTCGTTATGGTCTGGATTGTTCTGATCGAACCCGTAGGAGAGCCGGGCTCTGAACGGCTCGGCAACGTAACAGAGCGATCCAACGCTTCCCTGCGAGAGATCATCAACGAAACAAGACTTGCAGAAGTAAAAGCATGACATACCAGATGGCACTAACCCAACGGACTCTCACCCTTGCACTTTCTGCCGCCAGCCGTTCGACGCCGTCACTGTACAGAAGCTGGAAAGGACATAATAACTCCATCAAAGGAGGACAGTCACCCTCCGCGATTTGAGCGCGAGCAGCGATCGTCCCGACATCTTCTTTCGCACTGGGGTGGCTCGGTGAGGGTACAGAGCGCACTTCGGTACAATTGAGCAAATCCAATGTTACGACGCCTCTGCCCCCGCCGCGAGCAATCCAAGATAGCAATAGCATGTGTGGGTAGAGCAGTGCTTCGCAACGTTGCCAGCGATACGGTGGTCCGGAATGCACGTTTAGGTACCACAAATCACCGATGCGGAGCGGCTGAAAGTTATTGTTAGCGCTAACGAAATCAAGCACGCGTTAGCACAGACCTCTCGACTGTCCCGTGCATAAGCACCCAGCTCGGTCATATCAAAAGGTGGAGGGATAATGTTGCTGTTGACGCTCTTTGGGGTCGTCGGTGGATTGTGGGCGTTACCTGTAGTCTCCGAAGTGGGTTGCTGGCCCCTCTCGGCCCGTGAGGTACGTCTACGAAGACCAAAGAGACCTTCAGGCTTGACTACCACTGAAACGGATGACTCGGTAGACGAGTGTGCAGTTTCTCCCAAAGCTGGTGTGCGCTCTTTCCACGCTGCGACGAGGTTGCGGACCGACATGAGGGGAGAACGCGGAGATGTTTGTGGTCGGCGTAAGGGCGAAACCGTCGGCGAAATGGCAGATGAAGCTGTGGCACTCCTGGCTTCCGCGAAGGTATTGGAAAACGTACTTGCGAAATCGCTGGGGCTTAGCTGCGTGCCACTCCTGCTAGTCGTCGCCGCTAGTCCCCTAGTGGGTGGTGCCAAAAGAGACGAGGACGACAAGGCATCTGAGACAGCAGACGCAGAGGAGATGGTCGAGCCAGCCTTGCTCTTCGCCGGGGACGAGGGGCGGGAACCATATCCGATAGACGTCCCATAGCCGGTTGTCGTATACCCATAGCCGGTCGTGCTGCTCATGTACGGGGTAGACTGGCTGTGCGGGAAGAATGGACTATGGGTTCGATTGCCCGGCATTGAGGACGTACGAGAGTGACCGAATGAAGTATCGGAAGGTGACGCTCGATCTTCGAAAAAAGCGATGAGATCGCCAGTTCTTCTACCGACCGGCCGGTCGGAGGTCATATCTGTCACAGATCGACTGTGAGAATGGCCAGGGGAAGCGGTACCGATACGATGGGCGGAAAGGCGGGGTCCTTCAGGAGTCGGGTTCGCGAGTCGAGTACCATCGCGCAGGTAGGATACAGGACGTGAGGGGATGTTCTCTGTGCGTTCTGAGATCGTGCTCAGACGGTTTCCTTCGCGGTTATAAATGGAATATGTATCAAGACTGGTTGAGTAGGATGGGGTTGTCCCCGTGTAGGACGACGGCCCGGAGCCACGCGACCACTCAGTGAGCATGTCTTCCGTACTGTCGAGTTCGTTGTCGAGATCGTTCAAAGTTGCCTCTACCTCGGCCCTTTCTTCCACGGAGTTTTCTTCGTTGTACGAATCGTACGAAACGCCGGATCTGGTTGGCGAGACATTGACACGCCGCATGTGCCGATCCGATGTGGCATCCTCGCTGTCTGAGGAGGCGAGGGGTGTGTCTGGGGTGGCTCATCGCATCGAATGAGTGCAGCGCAGCCAGGAGACGCACCAGAGCTCGTGTAGGAGTATCTTGATGGAGAGAACATGGATTGTGAGTGAGTAAAGGAGGAAAACGTTGCGGTCCCGAAAGGGGGGGACCTAGGGTCAGTACTAGAGCTGTAGCTAGACATGGTCAGTACATTGCCAGGGGGTATACAAACAGATCGCTCGGGTTTGCTTGTCGAGGTAACGAAGGAAACTCAACCAACACTAGTTTAGGGTAGACGTTCTCGCGGTCGCGTCGAGTCACGTGATCGTCTTCATCACTTACGTAACAAATTCCCATTCCCTCGTCTTCATCGGGCGACACAGCGACGAAGACCACACCACCATCATGGCCGACGATATGGACGTTGACCCGCCCGCAACGGGATCGGGAAAGAACACAAAGGACGACGGAAAGGACAAGAAGAGATTCGAGGTCAAAAAGGTATTCTTACCCTCGCTCCCTCTCATCTCTCTCTTAGATCCTTGTCTAGTGGAATGCTGTAGCGCTATGGGCTTGGGGTGCGCATGTTCGCCCCCGTCTCGCTAGATAAACCTCACACAGATGCAGACATCGTGGTCGACAATTGTGCCATCTGCCGCAACCATATCATGGACCTTTGTGCGTGCTTTCTCGTCGCATTCTAGATCTAACCCCCCTGTCCCTTGTTAGGCATTGATTGTCAGGCAAACCAAGTGTCCGCATCAACAGACGAATGCAACGCCGCTTGGGGCATTTGTAACGTGTGCACTTTCCTTCTACCGCCTTTGCTGGGAGCTGACCCAGCCCCAGCATGCCTTCCACTTCCACTGTATCTCGCGGTGGCTCAAGACAAGGAATGTCTGCCCATTGGATAACCGCGAATGGGAGCTACAGAAGTGAGTCTTATGCCCAAAAGATCCGCTTTCGACGTTTAACCATGTTTGATGCCTCTTTCGCAGATACGGTCGTTGATTCGTTTTCACCGTCTTTTCTCAGAAACTGTATCATAGAAGTCTGCTATTCCAATGTACCAACTTCTTCTCACCATGTCGTTATATGCTTCCTCGAGAGTTCCCATCAACTGTGAGCCCGAAGTTGGTTCCATAACCTTTCCGCTGAGACGGAACCAGACGGACATCCGACGCAGCTATTGGTTATATTGCATAAGGAGGTATCACCTACTTGCGAAGAATCGTTACGAATGACTCGAGAGCTTCTTCGTGTGCATGGTCCCACAAGTCAGACGAGGGACAAGATGCGGCACACGACGACGAAAATGCACTCATACTTGCAAACCATTCTCCACTGGCCACGAGCGTGCTGACAACATCCGTTCGAGCTCGTCTCGTAGTACCTGATCTTGGAGAGGAAAGATAGGCCATGACTTTTCCCGTCTCACCTCGAGCAGCGAGCTCCAGTTTGGTGATGGCGTCGGTAAAATATGAGAGAAGTCTTTCACATCAAAATGCTTGCTCTCCTAGGGTTATGGATCCATATTAAGGTCACTCGATCCCTAATTAGCAGACGGAAAACGGAGGACTGACCTGGAGGGACCCCCCACGCACAAGGCTGCTTGGATAGGTTGCAAAGCGAATGCCCGAGCAGTGCTCAATGATCGGGTCTGATCCACTTTCAAGATACACATCAACTGCCGTCGAGTCGTGCATGCGGAACTAGAAGCAACAGTTAATCGACAGTAATGAGAAACGAGAAATATCGATCATGTTACCTGATGACAACCAACCACGATCACGCATTCCGACAAATCATGAAGAATGATACTGCCGGCGATCTGTGGTAACAAAATGACAGATCTAGAAACCCGATTTATATGGAACGCAGTGATCTCTGTGTGGTCTCCGTCGCTGGGGAGCAAATTTACAATACAGTTGTCAAGTTCAGATATCGAAACTTCCGCCGAGGAGTTGGGAGAGCGAACATTGAGGATGGTCAAGTAGCGGTGAGAGAACGCAGCCAAGGTCTTTGCAGACTCGATCAGGGTTGACTGTGACTTTGTGGGAGGAGGCCCGGCGACTGATGCATGTTCAGTTGACGGCTTCGTTTTCGTGGTCTTGCGCTTGAATGAAAACTTGGGCGCACTAGCTGAAGCCCCGCGAAGCTCTTCGATATTGTTCTCTAGTGTCTTGAGTTGCTGTCTAATAGGATGACTGGAAACCCTCCCCCCGGGATAGCGCAAGACTCACGAGTTCGCACTGCCTCTGATCATAACTCGGCAGACTCCCAGTAGCATCACCAAGGCTTTTGGTCAAACGCGAGAGATCCGATGTCACGGTCTCAATCGTGGCTGGAGGAACATCGAGACCACTCTTCAGTGCATCCAGCCGGGATGCCAGCTCTGCGGACTCCTGTGTTAGATTGCAAGCGTAGGACGGGATCTGCGGTAGAGCACACCAGAGGAGGTCGCGTTGAAATCCACGTAGAATTTCTGTGCGAAGGTCCACTTGAGTTCAGAGCCAGACATCGAAGAGCAACGACGACGAGCGGTGCGAAAGCCTGCTGAGGCTGGATGTCACTACGTTATCAGCTAACCGAGGATCGGCAATCCGCGTGGGTGAACTCCAACTTTGAATGGCAGTAGCATGCGCTTCTGAATTCTGAATCCCACTATAAGACTACTACTAACCGCTACCTAATGGGGCACTGCCCTCGCGCCGACAACTCAGTAAAACAAGGCTACCAGTACGAGGTTCCACGCTTCTTCCAGCCCACTCATCATAATGGCCGAAGCCGACGCTAGCATTGCTGGCTGCTGTGGTTGGTGACTATTCATATACCCGGGCCCACGCTAAGATTCCTTTTTTGAGGTATCTGCCTGTACTCGGCTTTTGCAAGTTGGTGTATCATTCGTGAGTTCAGACTTTCCACCGCTCAATGTCGCTGACACTGAACGCAAATTGTCGCCTTCGTGCAGATCCCTTCGGTGCTGATGTCTGTGGTGGCCCACGAGGATGTTGTGGCAGTTGCTGCGACTCTTCATTCAACGAAGACGACTTTGACGAACGGATGAAGAAGGAACATGCAAAGAATGGTGCCAATGCAGAACCTGTCGACTCTCAACCTGTGCCGTCGCATGGCATGTCTCAAGTTCCAGACGAACCAAAATCGACCAATGTGGAGGCCTGACGACCGGTGCGTATACTTGTCTAGCTTTGCACCCACTCGCCCACAATTTTTAATTATATATACAGTTTCTTCGATCTCGATACTTACGCGATACGTACACGTTTGCGTTCTTGGACATATGTAGCTGACAAGAGACTCTCGGAGATGCAAGTACCGATACTACTATACTATGTGTGTGTTATAGGGTTACTCAACGCGAACTTTACTCGGCAGTCTAGAGCATCTTCCATGAGTCAAATAATCACGAGTGTGACACGATGCACGGGGTTTAAGCAGCGAAATTATACAATGAAAGCCGGGGCCATTTAGCATTCGCTTGAAGTTCTCCGACAAACCTTCATTCAACCGTTTTGGTTGCGGCCGGACTCACCACCAGACGCTCGTTTTAGACGGGATTCCATGTCAGAGCCTGCAAAAATCTTCGGCATTGTCTGTGGGTGTTGCTGTGAGAACGTGGAACATCCTGTCCATTGACCATCCTCCGTAATGACCATTCTTCCCCAGGCTTTGTCATCGCTTCAACATCCAATTCATTGTGCAGTCTGCGTTCGTCCTTGCGCCCTCGCGTATACCGCATTTCTAATCAGTCTGTCCACACCACCAATAGGTCCTCTCGGATTTCATAGAACATGTTGCAGCGACCAAGGATACTGCGGTTGTTGCTGCAGGGATTCATTCGATGAGGAACACTTTGATAAGCATATGCAGCGGGAAATGGAACGCACCAGGGACAAGACGGTTTACACACTCGTCAAGCCTATGGAGACAGAACCAGGGTCTACGGGTAACATGACCATGGAGGGACCATCCGGACGGAAGGTTGAGCCCGAGGCTGATGACATTGTCAACGGCGACGATCATGCTGAAGTCGCGCCGCCGTGATGGGCAAGTCTCACCCGGACTCTTCATGCTGTCCGTTTATTTAGTAAATCTAGTTTTGCGAGTAATAGATGCGTTCGTTCGAGGATACTGCCTGGGCAATGTGGTTTTGGTATTGCGCGACTCGGACGATGCATTTGGTTTTCCATATCCTGAGGGTCGTTGTGGGTGAAAATCGTTAGGGAACTGGGCAAGGTGTCTGCCATGGGACACGCTGCGCTGAGTGCATGCCTGTGCTGGCAGCTGCATGCAGCCTACTCGTTCATACTAGACCATCTGCACCATGAGCCTCATGCGGCATACCAGTGACCAGGGGCAAAATTGCTTGTGCGGAATGTCGCGTAGGCATGTGCTCGTGACTGGCGACTCGACTCTGTCCGGAAATGACACTGTTGGATCTCACCTCATCTTTGTTTCCGCGGTAGGTTGAAAGCTTGATGTGACAAGCAAGGTACTATCCAAACCATACTATCAACTAGCTAGCCTGACAAGTTGCATGGATCATCATTGCTACCGTTGGTATAAAGCGGTTGTCGGCAAGGCCCGAACCAGAACCGTTCGGACAACTCGATCTAGCATGCACGTTCTTCCGTGAAGCAGCACGCACGAGCGTCCGAGCACAAAAGGCCTTGGTACGTATGTATCTACGCCTTCCCGGAAATTCCGCCGTGGTTGACGGGTTTCGCTAGCCTATCCTGTTGCGCTTGCGTCAGGAAGCAATGGATGTGCGGCCCAAAACTCTACTGCCGGTGCAGTGGGACTGTGGAAAGGCAGACAGCTCCCCAGAAGGGGACTGTAACTGGGGAGCGCATGATGATCTTGGAACATTCGTAGACTCGTCAAGGCTTCCCACCCA
>JBBPRX010000902.1:0-10936 GCA_038093195.1 Boletus fagicola | reverse complement strand
AGTGGTGGAACGAGCAAGAGATGCTTGACTGAGCAAGTAAGGTGTTCTGAGTCAAGGGTTAGGGTTATTGACTTTTGGTTCTCTTGCAACTATCAAATTCTTCCAAAACAGCCCAACATCAGGACACTTTTTTGAGCCACTGTAACTGATGCTGCACTCTCTTTTTTTGCGAGACCTTCAGCTGAGCTAACATATATGTTGAAACTTGTGTGAGTCCAAAATCGAATCTTCTCATTGTTCTGGTATCCGACATGTGCATTGACCTCAGGGGCCTCACCCGGGCCCCCTTTGACTGCTTCCATGAGCTTATCAAAGAGTGCCCTAGGGGCATATAGTTGATATGTAGCTTTCCAACTATATACTAAAATCAATTACTTACTGGATTGTGTTGCATTCAATGGTCCTTTGGAGGAGCTATCATTCTAAAATAACACAGCACTCCTGGAGAGTTTGCATCTGTGGACTTTCATGCATATATGCATGCTATACCAATAAAACAATGTCAATTATGTGTAGATAACGGCAAATAGCACACCTGCAACGTCCCAAACCCCATATAGTTAGGTTGTTGTGGGAATGTATGTCCCTGGTCACCAGACATGCCAAGACTGCCTGACATCCCCTCAGAGCTCAGTCCAAGTGTGTTTCTGTGTTCAGAAAGCATGTTGCTGGGTATACCGAAGGTATCATAGTCCATTGTGTCAGGGGGGATGATAATGAGGGAGATCAAGACACATCTTGTTAAGACAGGGGGAGATAACTCCGATGCAGAAATGGCCAATAAGATAAAATTGGTAAGCCGGTGCAAACAAGTGCATGTAGGTACAAAAGAAAAGTAATCGACTACTCTAGACTATCCTCATTGTCATCATCTTCCTGATTGAGCGAGTAAGGGATACCAAGATCTGAAATGTCCAAACCAAGCTTCTCAACCATGCAAAAACAGTCCACTCTCTCACTGCCATGTGATAGCAAGACCAATTTGTGGGGAATCATAGCAACAACACTTTGAATGCATTTGACATCGACAATCGTGAGTTGAGTGAGAAGACTTGATGCAGCAAGTACTTGAGATGATTGCTTGAGAAGTTCGACATCCAGGGGGGAGAATAATTTGATGATAGCAACGGTATGGAAGGACCAGTTCCCTCCCTCTTCGTCTGTGGGTATCTGAGCATAGTACTGTACTTCACCAACATGAATCGATCCTTGAAAGAGAAGCTGCGAATAAAAGTTAACTTTCCAACAAATATTTGATTTTATATAGTAGGCTTACCTTAACATTGTGTGAGATGCACAATTGCCAATCAAGACAATCACCTTCTTTCCAAAGTGAGCAAGCAACTTGACCATTAGGGAGGCGCAGCCAGGCCCATTTGGTGATGTGAGGGACAGCTTGATCACTACCAAGAAGAAGTTGGATGGCTTGGGTTAACTCAGCGTCAGGGGAAATAGGATGTTTGGCACATTTGTGACAGAGTACATAGCCCCCACTGAGATCCACCGCACCGCGGGGGACCGCCTGAGGGGAGTCATCAAGTTCAGGTATCAGTGAGATGAGGGTGTTGACTTGACAATGCCGCACTCTCTCTCATGCGAGGTTGGCGAATGGTTTGGATGGCTGGCGAATTTGCTGACCCAAGTTCCCAATGGTATGCTCCATCGTCCATTGCGCATAGCATATGGGAGGTCCTTTCTGGATCGCTTCAGGAACCAAATGTACAACTTGATGAACTGCAGGACGAATAAAATGGATGTGACATTCTTTAAGCTGGTAGTATAGAAGTTTGAATTCACATTGCCATGTGCAGAGAAGAGATTGTGCGTCCTTTAATTGCTCAGCAGTCAGCGAGTATTGGCACATTATTTGGAAACTGCAGACCAGCTTGCAGTAATGGGACCAGTATTTCAACGGAAGAGTCTCAAAAAGAAGGATGGGTGCGATACTGAATGTGTAAAGTTGGAATTCCCAGGTCTTGTATTGTGTGTTGAGCTTTTTGGCGATATTCCGAGGTTTGCAGTCATAGGAACCAGGGAGATGACACCCAACGTTCTCAACATCCTTGCCATGAGTGGTCCAGATGTTGCTGTCATGGAGTACAGCCCAGTCCCATGTTGTTTTGTCATCCATGGGGTCGAGATCAATAGTACCCTGCCAGAGTGAGAGGAGAAGATCCGAGAGATTACCAGCTAGGTGCATAATGTCAGTTGTCATAGATAAGGGGATGCCAAGAGAATAAGAGGGCGGGAGACCTAGGATCAACGGGGGCTTCATAAGACCTGTCTTGGTCTTTGTCTTGTCCCATTGAGTGGGATTACGAACAGTGACGATTTTGGTAAGATTGTCGGTGTAGCCAGCGGAACCGCCTGGGGGCAGCTTGAAGACATCAATGTCAGGATGGTCACTGCCAAGAACAACATGATTGCGAGGACATAAAAGCGCAGGATAGTAGTGTTTGCCACCTTCTTTTCGCCGTCCCAAAACACCACAGTAAAGGTGGCAGCCATTTTTGCTGCTATGACCAACCATCCCATCCCAGTAAACCAATCTGGGACCGTCAACAGTGGTGAAGAAGAGATAGGGATGGGAGGTGTACGAAGTATTGGTGAGTGAATTCCAGATCGGCAAACCTTCTCATTGCAAAGCGGCAAGATGATATATTCCTGGAAATAAGTGAGTCAATATGTTTACATTCAATGTGGCAGGGAAAATGATACATACCTGGAAATAGAAACGAGTCGACATTCTTGAGTTTATTGGGTCCAGGAATGAATTCACCAGGGAGGACGTGAAGCTTGCGATAGTATTTGTCTGGAGAAAGATTCAATAGAATCCAGATATACATCCAACAGTTGGACTCCTTGCTGCTATATAGTTGCGCACCATCGAGGGAAATCATGAGTACAATGTCATTCTCTTTAATATCACTGCTGAGCACGGCACCAAGAAAGTCCCAGCCAGCTATAACATCGTCAAGAATAGGAATGGTCGCATCGGCCCCAGGGTGATTATGTTGTTCGAGGTTGTTTAAAATGGCCTGTGCACAATCCCAGAGATAGCGCATCTCTTTAGCACTCTCTGGATGGCGAAAATGAGCCTGGAGCTGAGGACCAAGTGGAATCATTGTGAATTGTTGTGCAGGGACTTTGACCCGGTCATTTGAGCCCTGGAGACTCTTCTCCTTCCACCTAGACTTGCCACACTCTGGACATTCATCAAGGGAAGCGAATGGACCCGTAAATGCAGCGCACATGTTGGGACACATGTCGTGTGTGAGCGGTTCAATGCCAGTGTACGTCTGGATGGTTTTCTCGACTGCATGGAAGGACAAGAAGTTGTCAATGGTGGGAAAGTTTTGCTTGAATATGTGAGCAATGCAAGCATAGGCATCCTGAGAAGCGTGCTCAAGTGTGAGGTAAACAGAGAGACTAGAGTGGAGACCAAGATCGTTGACAATGAGTGGGGTATGAGGTGGATCACGGAGCCACAGTAAAGTGTCTGGGTGAACCACGGAGAAAGATTCAGTGGTGGAAGCATTGCAGAGCATTTGAATAAAATGGAGGGATTCTACCATGGGTGCAAATGTAGTGCTGCGACAGAGGTTTTCAATGTCAATGATAGGGGACTGTCTGTGCTGATAATCAATCCTCCAGCGATGCAAAGATCCTGGAGGTGGAGCGGGGGGTCTAAAGGTGGTGAAAACCAATGCACACGAGGTGGTGGAGGAGGATAAGGAGGATCAGGGGGTGGTGGAGAGAAATCCTGATGTTCTACAGAAGGCAGATGAAAATTGGGAGGGTCTGGAGGAGGTGATGGAGATGGATCATGAGCTGGAGGAGGTGGAGGACTCAAAGAGTGGTGATGGTATGGAGACTAGAATAAATGAGTCATGGTGGATTTAAACGAACAGTAGTAACTTACCTGCTGACGGCCTCGCCTGGGGCAGGCTTGTCTTTGTGGTCCAGTACCTCTAGATGGTTGAGGTAAGCCTTGATACTTGGCTTCATGAATACATTGACACTCTTCTTGAGAACTGGCTTGGTTGAGATGCCAGTGCCAGGCCAAGGATGAAACAAGATGAGGGAGACCAAAGTTGTGCTTGATGCAGACACAGTTGTAGCGTATGGAAGGCATGAGGGTTTTGCAGAGGGCTGTACATTTGAGAGGACATGCAGCTGCCTCAAGACGATACTCGTATTGATCATAGCAACACAGCTTTTTACAATGTACTAAGTACATTTAAACTAGTACAAAGTCGACCAAAAATAATGCAATAAAAATATTTATTCTGTGCCAGTGGAGGAGACTATTGAGCCTAGCAATGTGAATTGTTCTGTGCAAGACAAGTAGTTAGTAGGGTTTATAACTAGATTCACGCCTTAGCCTACAATCACAGCAGCTAATGCAAGTATTTCTGAATCACTCTCAGGCTCTGTAGCATCCGGGTCACTGTCTGGCGTGGCTCACTGGGACTCAACTTGGCTATGTTGAATGATGCGAACTCATGCTGTCATATGTTTACATGTAGTATCCATTCAATGCATGGTTTACTCATAAAGTGGGAGAAATTTGCATGCAATGGTATGCACCCCAGTGGTAATTTATGTTTCTAAAGCCAAATCATATGCTCGCACCAACCCGCATGGGTTCCTACTGCGTCCTCATGCTAATCGCAGGTATTCCTCTGCTACTAACCTGCCACCCCACTTTGCTTCCAATCTGCGCTGTTATGCAATCTCGTGATATCAAATGCATTGCTGATTATTTAATGACATGCTGACTAAACCCTACTTTGCATGTCCCGATCCCAACAGACACATCTATCCTGACACCTTCCAAGCAACCTGAAAAAATGATACTGATACTAATCGGAAATGAAAACTTGCAAGAACTAGACACCGAGGCAGAGAATGACTTTGAGTGAGAATATGATCGATGGAAACCGATGATGTACAACTTGAATATGACCAAACATGAGAGTGAATGTTTGATGCATGAATCGAGTGATAAAGAGAGCGATGATGCGAGAGAACAAGTGCAATGTGAGAGAACAAGTGCAACATGATGTGATCCGAGTGTGGTATTGGGATGCCAGGATACATATCTAGTGCAATTCGCCATGGTACATATCCTTGTTCAAGTTCCACGCATCGTTGGGCTAGCAGTTCATCAGTATGGTTGTGTTCATGTACTCGTTACTTACCAATGCCTTTGCTTCAGCATTGTAAGCCTAGAATTATGTCGTTAATACTTATTGTTCACCAAGCCAGTGGCAAACATACATACTTCTCGCTGTGAATCATTGAGGTGAGTCTTCCAATAAACTTGGAATTCTTCGCTTGTTCCCTTTGTGTTCACCTGGGTCAACCAGCGCCAAGCACAGAGAGTGCTAGAAGGAATCCTCGAATCAATACTATCAAACTCACATGTAGACTGAACTTACTATCCAGTGTGTGATTTCGGTGGTCGCATCTTGTGCTTAGATTTTGCGCTAGATTTTGCAACTTCTTCAGCTCTCGCAGCAGGTGGGAGTGCTGGAAGCTTAATCTTGAGGTTAGACTGTGACAACATTCCACTGTCCAGCTATATCAGCAGTCATGAGAAAGCCAATGAATATGTTGTGACTTACAGTGGATTCACAGCTATCCGATCTGCTGCTCCTTCACTTGCACCTGTGCTTGCGCTCCCCTTGACTTCAACCTTGGCATGAACAGATTTGAGTGGCTCTAAGGAAATTGACCGTGACTCAGATGTCTCCTTTGTGGATTCCTGGGAAGGCTCTAATGACACAATTGCGGGCTCTAAGTCGACATTTGGATTGGAAGTAGTGGGTGCTGGTAACCCACTTGGTGGGCTTGGCAAATCAGAAACTGGCGATGAAGGTGTTTTGACCTGCAGAATTTCCAATATTTTGGGTGTGGACTGGAGTGAGGGCATGCTGGATGGTGGTGTGGGTATTAATGCCAGGGGCGAAGCAACCAGTTCAGGTGGTTCTGGAGAGATCTTGTACAACTCTTCTGTCTCGTTGCCTAGATCCTCAGCATTCGAGGGTGTATGTGAATTGTCAACTGTTACAACCCGATCAGTAATACAGTACATATGTATATGTATGTTGCACTTGCACAACAAGGATGTACATTTGAGTTTCTTAGTTTCTATCTGCTCCAACTTACTGACCCCTGCTGTTCGCTTGCGACTGGGTCCTGACTCAGAGTCTTTGTCTTTGGATATCAGCCTACCGTTTTCATTCAGGTTTGTTCACATCCAACCAGGGTAGTCTAGAGAGGCCAGGTGCTCCAGCTTCCATCCATTCTCAGCGAGCCGAAGTGAAGGCCAGTTGCACTCCATGTGGTCCCTGACAATATTTTTGGCAGATGCGGATGCTTTGCCCCAAGATTTTGGCGTGACTCCCTTGATTGCAAGATTCTGGAAAACTGTCTTGAGGTCCTTTCATAATGATTTGATCACCACCCTCATATGGGTCACCCCATTCTCGTCCTCCAGGAAAGTAACTGATGCTGCGCTCTCTTTTTTTGTGAGACCTTCGGCTGAGCTAATATGTATACATATGTGTTGAAACTTGTGTGAGTCCAAATTGAATCTTCTCATTGTTCTGGTATCTGACGCGTGCATTGACCTCAGGGGCCTTACCCGGGCCCTCTTTGACTGCTTCTGTGAGCTTATCAAAGAGTGCCCTAGGGGCATATAGTTGATATGTAGCTTTTCAATTATATACTAAAATCAATTACTTACTGGATTGTGTCGCGTTCAATGGTCCTTTGGAGGAGCTGTCATTCTAAAATAACACAGTGCTCCCAGAGAGTTTGCATCTGTGGACTTTCATGCATATATGCATGCTATACCAATAAAACAATGTCAATTATGTATGCATAGATAACGGCAAATAGCGCACCTGTGACATCCCGAACCCCATATAGTTAGGTTGTTGTTGGAATGTATGTCCCTGGTCACCAGACATGCCAAGACTGCCTGACATCCCCTTGAAGCTCAGTCCAAGTATTTTTCTGTGTTCAGAAAGTGTGTTGCTGTGTATACTGAAGATATCATAGTCCATTGTGTCAGGGGGGATGATAATAGGGGAGATCGAGACGTGTCTTGTTAAGACAGGGGGAGATAACTCCAATGTGGAAATGGCCGATAAGATAAAATCGGTAAGCCAGTGCAATCACATTGTACTGTACGAGTGTGTGTAGGTACAAAAGAAAAGTAATCGACTACTCTAGACTATCCTCATTGTTGTCATCTTCCTGATTGAGTGAGTAAGGGACACCAAGATCTGAAATGTCCAAACCAGGCTTCTCAACCATGCAAAAACAGTCCACTCTCTCACTGCCATGTGATAGCAAGACCAATTTGTGGGGAATCATAGCAACAACACTTTGAATGCATTTGACATCAACAATCGTGAGTTGAGTGAGAAGACTTGATGTGGCAAGTACAGTACCTGAGATGATTGCTTGAGAAGTTTGACATCCAGGGGGGAGAATAGTTTGATGATAGCAACGGTCTGGAAGGACCAGTTCCCTCCCTCTTTGTCTGTGGGTATCTGAGCATAGTACTGTACTTCACCAACGCAAATTGATCCTTGAAAGAGAAGCGCGAATAAAAGTCAACTTTCCAACGAACATTTGATTTTACATAGCAGGCTTACCTTAACATTGTGTGAGATGCGCAATTGCCGATCGAGACAATCACCTTCTTTCCAAAGCGAGCAAGCAACTTGACCATTAGGGAGGCGCAGCTGGGTCCATTTGGTGATGCGAGGGACAGCTTGATCTCTACCAAGAAGAAGTTGGATGGCTTGGGTTAACTCAGCATCAGGGGAAATAGGATGTTTGGCACATTTGTGACAGAGTATATAGCCCCCACCGAGATCCACCACACTGCGGGGGACCACCTGAGGGGAGTCATCAAGTTCAGGTATTAGTGAGATGAGGACGTTGACTTGACAATGCCGCACTCCCTCTTGTGTGAGGTTGGCGAATGGTTTGGATGGCTGGCGAATTTGCTGACCCAGGTTCCCAATGGTATGCTCCATCGTCCATTGCACATAGCATATGGGAGGTCCTTTCTGGATTGCTTCAGGAACCAAATGTACAACTTGATGAACTGCGGGACAAATAAAATGGATGTGACATTCTTTAAGCTGGTAGTATAGAAGTTCGAATTCACGTTGCCATGTGCAGAGAAGAGATTGTGTGTCCTTTAATTGCTCAGCAGTCAGCAAGTATTGGCACATTATTTGGAAACTGCAGACCAGCTTGCAGTAATGGGACCAGTATTTCAATGGAAGAGTCTCATAAAGAAGGATGGGTGTGATACTGAATGTGTAAAGTTGGAATTCCCAGGTCTTGTATTGTGTGTTGAGCTTTTCAGTGATATTGTGAGGTTTGCGGTCATAGGAACCAGGGAGATGACATCCAACATTCTCGACATCCTTGCCATGAGTGGTCCAGACATTGCTGTCATGGAGTACGGCCCAGTCCCATGTTGTTTTGTCATCCACAGGGTCAAGATTAATAGTACCCTGCCAGAGTGAGAGGAGAAGATCCAAGAGATTACCAGCTAGGTGGATGATGTCGGTTGTCATAGATAAGGGGATGCCAAGAGAATGAGAGGGCGGGAGACCTAGGATCAATGGAGGCTTCGTAAGACCTGTCTTGGTCTTTGTCTTGTCCCATTGAGTGAGATTACAAACAGTGACAATTTTGGTAAGATTGTCAGCATAGCCAGTGGAACTGCCTGGGGGGAGCTTGAAGATGTTGATGTCAGGATGGTCACTGCCAAGAACAACATGATCACGAGGACATAAAAGTGCAGGATAGTAGTGTTTGCCACCTTCTTTTTGCCGTCCCAGAACACTGCAGTAAAGGTGGCAGCCATTTTTGCTGCTATGACCAACCATTCCATCCCAGTAAACCAACCTGGGACTGTCAGTAGTGGTGAAGAGGAGATAGGGATGGGAGGTGTGTGAAGTATTGGTGAGTGAATTCCAGATCGGCAAACCTTCTCATTGCAAAGTGGCAAGATGATATATTCCTGGAAATAAGTGAGTTGATACGTTTACATTCAAAGTGGCAGGGAAAATGATACATACCTGGAAATAGAAACAAGTCGACATTCTTGGGTTTATTGGGTCCAGGAATGAATCCACCAGGGAGGACGTGAAGCTTGCGATAGCATTTGTCTGGAGAAAGATTCAATAGAATCCAGATATACTGTACATCCAACAGTCAGACTCCTTGCTGCTATATAGTTGTGCACCATTGAGGGAAATCATGAGTACAATGTCATTCTCTTTAATATCACCACTGAGCATGGTGCCAAGAAAGTCCCAGCCAGCTATAACATTGTCAAGAATAGGAATGGTCACATTGGCTCCAGGGTGATTATGTTATTTGAGGTTGTTTAAAATGGCCTGTACACAATCCCAGAGATAGTGCATCTCTTTAGCACTCTCTGGATGGTGAAAATGAGCCTGGAGCTGAGGACCAAGCAGAATTGTTGTGAATTGTTGTGCAGGGACTTTGACCCAGTCATTTGAGCCCTGGAGACTCTCCTCCTTCCACCTAGACTTGCCACACTCCGGACATTCATCAAGGGAAGCAAATGGACCCATAAATGCAGCGCATGTGTTGGGACACATGTCGTGTGTAAGCGGTTCAATGCCAGTGTACATCCAGATGGTTTTCGACTGCATGGAAGGACAAGAAGTTGTCAATAGCAGAAAGTTTTGCTTGAATATGTGAGCAATGCGAGCATAGGCATCCTGAAAAGTGTGCTCAAGTGGAGGTAAACAGAGAGACTAGAGTGGAGACCAAGATCATTGACAATGAGTGGGGTATGATATGGATCATGGAGCTGCTGTAAAGCGTCTGGGTGAAGCACAGAGAAAGATTTGGTGGTGGAAGCATTGCAGAGCATTTGAATAAAATGGAGGGATTCTACCATGGGTGCAAATGTAGCACTGCGACAGAGGTTTTCGATGTCAATGATAGGGGACTGTCTGCGCTGATAATCAATCCTCCAGTGATGCAAAGATCCTGGAGGTGGAGTGGGGGGTCTAAGGGTAGTGAAAACTGATGCACACAAGGTGGCAGAGGAGGATAAGGAGGATCAGGGGGTGGTGGAGAGAAATCCTGATGTTCTGCAGAAGGCAGATGAAAATTGGGAGGGTCTGAAGGGGGTGATGGAGATGGATCGTGAGCTGGAGGAGGTGGAGGACTCGGAGAGTGGTGATGGTATGGAGACTAGAATACATGAGTCATGGTGGATTTAAATGAACAGTAGTAACTTACCTGCTGACAGCCTCACCTGGGGCAGGCTTGTCTTTGTGGTCCAGTACCTCTAGATGGTTGAGGTAGGCCTTGATACTTGGCTTCATGAATATGTTGACGCTCTTCTTCAGAACTGGCTTGGTCAAGATGCCAGTGCCAGGCCAAGGATGAAACAAGATGAGGGAGACCAAAGTTGTGCTTGATGCAGACACAGTTGTAGCTATTGAAACTGGACAAGAGTTTCTGGTAATCTGAATAGAAGCACCACGACAGAGGTGAACAACAAAGAGGAAATAGTGTAGAGGTTCTTACACCAATAACAAGAGTTGAGGTATAACGAGTAGACAGAGTAGTCCAAGGAGAGACTAGGTAGTGCAAGTCACTAGAGAGGAGTGACGAGGACTAGAAGTGTATGAGAAAAGCCTAGTAGAAGGCTATGATTGAGTTATTGAAGTTCTTATGGAGGAGGACTGAGAGAGGGAGTAAATGTGCCAAAGAGCACGTTCAATAAACGCTATAGAAAGTGGACAGTAAGGCCCACTATATATATGTCTCGTACATGGTGCACAGACCAAGCTGTGTCTGACGAGTATAGTAAGTGTCTCGTCTGTACGAGGAAGACAAAGCCTAAGTAGGC